>BQNB010050108.1:0-20530 GCA_026074375.1 Tanacetum coccineum | reverse complement strand
CACCTCTATCACCTAATATACTTAAAAAGCACAGGAACTCTTTCAGAGAGGGTTAATAATATGTATATATTATTAGACTAGTTCTTGGGATAGTTGGGATTAACCACTATGACCTGGTTGCCCTACCTTCGTGACTTTTGGGGGATTCAGGATTGCAGGAATTATAGGGCAGACTAAATATATCTATTCAGGTCTGTCAACTTTAGAAACCACCAATGAAACCATGTTGTAACATTGCACAGGAAAACGTAGTTGTAACGGTAGTAATGAAATGGCTAGGTTAGCATGCCTTTCTCCTTGATTACTTCTATCTTTTAATTTCCTCTTATTTACTTTCTTGTTAATCTCAAAATCAATCTTAAAACTACTTTAAAAATGTGACACTTCAAACTAAAACTAATTAACACTTAGCTCTTGGGACGACCTTGGATTTACCATCTCTACACTACTCACGATCGGGTTCTCTGCCCGTTAGTACGTTTGTTAGGTGAATCGAGTTTTATAAATTTAAAACTTGAATAAAATATATTTTAAAATAAAATACGCAAGAATGATAAATGCAGGACAACCAGAGACGACTGTCGACGAGTACCTGACAAAGGTCAGGGACGACAACGGACCTGGAATTGCTAAACCTCTGTTTGAAGAAAATATAAAATTCGAATTCTAAGGACAATGCATTGATGAATTAAAAGAAAACATGTTCTTCAGAAGTGAGAACGAAGATCCCCACTAACACATCTCCAATATTACATACATCATCGACCTTTTCCACTCTCCATGAGTATCCAGGGACCAGACGATGCTAATGGCTTTCCCTTTTACCTTGAAAGGAAGAGCTAGATAGTGGATAAAACAATTATCCATTGGATCTATCACAACTTGGGACCTATTCAAAAATGCTTTCCTAAGCAAATATCCCCCTACTTCTTAAATTATCAAGCAAATTAATGCTATAAGGAACTTTGAGCAAGAATCTAATAAACCATTACATCTTGCATGGGAATGATTCAATGACTCACTCTATAACTGTCCTGAACATAAAATTAATAAACATGAACAGTTACAAATTTTCTACCAAGGATTGGACACTAAAACCAGATGGAAGGTGGATTTCAAGGGACCTATTCCTAGGATGACACCAGCAGCTGGGATAGAAGCCATTATTGAATTATCAAAACATTCACTCTCTTGGTATGATGGAGGAGACTTCAAAAACAATAACCTAAATGTAGTTTTTAAACAAATTAACGATTTTGAGCAAAACGTGAATGATATTACCAAGGAAGTTTGAATGGAACAACACAAATACAAACTTCCCGATGAAGGAAGGATCTCTAAAATAGAAGAAACCTTAAGCACCTTCATTGAAGAATCTCGTAGAAGACAGAAGGAAAACGAGAACTTATTTTGGAAGATTAAGAAGAATTACAACAAAATCCTTAAGAAACAAGCCTCCTCAATAAAAACTATTGAAGGCAACCTGGGATGAATTGCTGAGATAATACATGGGAGAGAAGTTAGGAGCCTCCCAAGCTTTACCCAAAAAAATCCAAGAGGATTGGCACACGCCATAACCACTAGAAGTGGGCTCAATTATAACCCACCTAAGAATCCTCTCGAAGAAATTAATGACACTCAAAATAAAACCACGGAAAACATATCTACAAAAAAGGAGGCAACACCTGACAGTCAAATAATTACCACTGAAACTTTTGCCCCTCCTATTCCCTTTCCCAGACGACTGATAAAGGAAATGGAAAAGGAACAATTTAAAAAATTCTTTAAAAATCTTCAGCGACTCAGTATAAATATTCCATTTATTGAAACTCTAGAACAAATGCCTAAATATGCTAAATTCATGAAAGATCTTCTCACACGAAGAGGTTACGAAGCATCAAAGATTACATTAAATGAACGATGCTCAGCAGTGGTTTTAAACAAAATTCCTCTTAAAGAAAAAGATCCTAGAAGTTTTACTATACCATGTGTTATAGGACAAAGTGGAATCAATAAAGCATTGGCAGACCTTGGGGCTAGCATTAGCCTTATGCCATACTCAATGTTCTTAAGATTAAACCTTAGTGAATTAAAAGCTACGCGTATGTGTATCGAATTAGCCAATAAATCCACTCAAATTCCAAAAGGGATCGAGGAAAATGTCATTGTTAAAATCAACAGGTTTGTCTTCCCAGTTGACTTCGTAGTTCT
This sequence comes from Tanacetum coccineum, assembly GCA_026074375.1. Classification (NCBI taxonomy): domain Eukaryota; kingdom Viridiplantae; phylum Streptophyta; class Magnoliopsida; order Asterales; family Asteraceae; genus Tanacetum; species Tanacetum coccineum. The sequence goes on along the minus strand of BQNB010050108.1, from coordinate 18,319 downwards.
TGATATGAAAGAAAACCACAAAATTCCTATCATTTTGGGAAGACCGTTCTTAGCCACTGCTCATGCTATGATAAATGTCTTCAACAAAAAAATCTCTTTTGAAGTTAGAAACGAAACTATCACCTTCGACCTTGAAAAATCCATGAAATTTCCACCTTCAGATGATGACACATGTCACTCTGTTGACATAATCAACCTTTCCATTCTTGACCATGTTCAAGAAATTCTTCCTTCAGACCCCTTCGACTCAATTTTATTCGAACATTTACCTACTAAAATCAATAGTTTTTGGGATGACAATGGAGGAGAACAGGACCTGATTACTCAGATTTAAGGAGATCTAGAACCTAAATCTGAAGATTATACAAAACCTACTCTGTTTACGGCAAACATGTTTGAGGGAGAGAAACCTACCACCAAACTTAAATACCTACCTTCCCATTTAGAATATGCTTTCCTTGATAATAATTAAGAATTACCTGTTATTATTTCTTCATTATTATCTTCCCAAGAAAAGGAATTACTTCTTGGGGTTCTTACAAAACATAAGAGTGCTTTGGCATAGAAGGTTGCCGATATTAAAGGTATTAGACCATCTTTTTGCACTTACAAAATTGTAATGGAAGATAGTTTTAAACCTGTAGTCTAACCCCAACGCAGATTAAATCCTAAAGTTCAAGACGTAGTAAAAGCCGAAATCATAAAGCTTCTCGATGCCAGTTTAATCTATGCCATTTCTGACAGTCTATGGGTAAGCCCCATACATGTGGTCCCTAAAAAAGAGGTTCCACAGTTGTTACTAACAATGACAACGAACTTGTTCCAACCCGCACCGTCACTGGGTGGAGGGTATGCATTGACTATAAAAAACTTAATTTTTCCACAAGAAAGGAACATTTTACTTTACTCTTCATTGATCAAATGTGGAACGATTCTCTGGAAATGAATATTATTGCTTTCTGGATGGGTTTTCAGGATACTTTCAAATTCCTTTAGCACATGAAGACCAGGAGAAAACTACCTTCACTTGTCCTTATGGGACATTTTCTTATAGGAGAATGCCCTTCGGATTATGTAATGCTCATGCCATATTCTAGAGGAGTATGACAACAATCTTTCATGACATGTGTAAAGACTTCATGGAAGTTTTCATGGACGACTTCTTTGTTTTTGGAAATTCCTTTGATTCTTGTCTCAATAATTTATCCAAGATGCTAGCTAGGTGCGAAGAAACTAATCTAGTTCTTAACTGGGAGAAATGCCAATTTATGGTTAAAGAAGGAATAGTCTTAGGACATAAGATATCCAAGGCTGGGATAGAGGTAGACAAAGCTAAGGTTGATGTAATCGCCAAATTACCTTACCCAACCAATATTAAGGGAATACGAAGTTTCTTAGGGGATGCTGGGTTTTATAGAAGATTCATTAAGGATTTCTCAAAAATCGCCTGACCTATGACTCAATTACTAATAAAGGATACGAAATTTGTCTTTTCTAACGAATGCATTGAGTTATTTGACATCCTTAGGAGCAAACTAACAACTGCCCCGGTCATCATTGCCCTAAACTGGAATCTTGATTTTGAACTAATGTGCGATGATAGCAACTATGTTGTGGGGGCTATATTAGGACAGTGGGTTGATAAAAAATTCCATCCAATTTATTATGCCAGTAAAACTATGAATGACGCTAAAAAACATTACAATATCACTGAAAAAGAACTTTTAGCGATTGTGTACGCTTTTGACAATTTTAGGTCCTATTTGATAATCTCCAAAACTGTGGTCTACACCGATCATTTGGCCCTAAAATATCTTTTCAGTAAACAAGACGCGAAACCTAGGCTCATAAGGTGGGTTCTGCTCCTCCAGGAATTTACTATCGAAATTAAGGATAAAAAGGGGTCGGAAAACCTTGCCGCTGACCATCTTTCTAGATTAGAAAATCCAGAGTTAGAAGAGTTAGACGAAGATGCTATACGAGATTCCTTCCCTGACGAACACCTCATGGTTATCAACATAAAGGAAGCAGAAACCGACCCATGGTATGCGGATTACACCAACTTCCTTGTCTCAAAAAATTCCTGTCTGATGCATATGGGAAGACCCATATCTGTTTAAATCATGCCCTGATGGAATTGTAAGGCGATGCGTTTTTGGTAAGGAATTACATGAGATCCTCGAACATTGCCACACAGGACTAACTAAAGGACATTATGGGGCCGATATTACTGCAAGGAAGGTCTTTGAATCAGGATTCTATTGGCCAACCATTTTTAAGGATTTCACCATGTATGTTCGAGAATGTGATGCCTGTCAAAGGGTAGAGAATATTTCCGACAGAAACCAAATGCCACTGACCAATATTCTCGTTAGTGAGGTTTTTAACATTTGGGGAATCGACTTTATGGGGCCCTTTCCTTCATCACGAAATCACAAATACATCCTCGTAGCCATCGACTATGTTTCAAAATAGGTTGAGGCTAAAGCCCTGCCTACCAACGACGCTCGAGTTGTAGTCAAATTTCTTCGGAAATAGTTTTCTAGATTTAGGGTCCTAAAAGCTCTAATAAGTGATCGTGGGACACATTGTTGTAATTCTCTTCTCGAGAAAACATTAAAAAAATATGGAGTTACACATAGACTTGCAACTCCATATCATCCTCAAACAAGTGGTCAAACTGAAAACACTAATCTAGCCATCAAACGTATATTAGAAAGGACCGTAAACGAGAATAGGAAGGAATGGGCAGAAAAACTTGATGATGCACTTTGGGAGTTTAGGATAACTTATAAGGCACCAATTGGGAGCACTTTGTTCAGGATTGTTTACAGAAAAGCATGCCACATGCCGCTTAAAATAGAACATAAGGCATATTGGGCCCTCAAGAAAATAAACCTAGATTTAGAGGCAGCAGGAAAACATAGGTTCCTTCAATTAAATCAATTAGATGAATTGAGAACAAAAGCTTACGAACATTCACAAGCATATAAAGAGCGGACTAAATGGTGGCATGATGCAAAAATTATGGATAAGGAATTTCAGGAAGGAGAGGAGGTGTTAGTTTTTAATTCAAGATTAAAACTCTTTCCCAGAAAACTAAGAACTAGGTGGTATGGACCTTACACAATAAGTAGAGTATATCCATATAGGACCATTGAGGTATGTGGAAAGGATGGAGTAAGACATAGGTTGAAGAAGTATTATGGGACTGATATGAATGACACAAATGAAACATTATATTTTGCAAAAACGTAAAGTGGGTTTGAGTTTAACTTAAAGACTCGGTAATAAACAAAAGTGCTTGTCGGGAGACAACCTGTCTTTTTATCAATAGATTTCATTCTCCGCATATTAGTTGGTTTGCATGTTTTATTTCATTTTGCAGGGTCCAGCAGCTAGGAGGCAACTTTCGAGACCAACTCGACCCGTAATTGTGTGGTAGCTTTGCTGATTTAGCAACAGTTACAGCGTAACATACATGGTTACGCCGTAACCGATTCAATTACGATGTAAACCTTATTATGGTTACCCCGTAAACGTTGATAATGCCCAAATTATACATGTTTTCGGTGGAGTTATTTGTATATATTTAATCATTTCTCGTGAACTTTCAATACTTAATAGCATGAAATATGTACAGGTTTACTTGAAGTTATCCCGAGCTCAAATACAACAAAGATCGAGTAATTATACTTCGGGAACAATATATACAAGAAAAGATAAAGAATCAAGCTCAAAAGTGAAAATGTGCGCCGTACTTATCCCTTGTGCGCCGCACTTTGTAACACCCCCAAAATCAGACTACGTAGCGGAACATGTAAAACGGGGTGTCACGTCATAGTACAAAACACAAGATATAGGAAACGACCTCAAAAGGAACGTTTTTAAATATGTAGCATTCGATGCATTCAAAATATCAGAGTTTCTGTTTTGGTCCCAACAGTTTGACAAGATGTTCTAAAAGTTCCTAAACATTTAAAAGTTTCAACCAAAGACATAGTTCAAAAGACACATAGGTTTAAAGAAATAAGTTTAACATTTTGCATCGAATAAAGGAAAACACAAAATCCATCTTCATGATATCTGTCACGGCTCCCGTCCAAGCTTATACCTTAGCACCTGAGATTAAAACATGCAAAACGTCAACAATAAAGTTGAGTGAATTCATAGGTTAGAAGTAAAGTCTTTGTGGATCGCAAGATTTAAGTACTGGTTGACTATGAAACATATTCAATAGTCTAAACATGTATTATTGCACTAAGCTCATGACCCCGAAACCTTAACTGTTTTTTCCCTTTATAATAAACAAAATGTATGCCAAAACATTCTATACTTCTCAACATGTTAAATGCACCACGGTTAACTTGTGACCAATAATTCAAGGCGAGAATTGTCAATCCCGACAGATCTATCCACAACATATGCGCTTACAACACTAGTAATTAACGGTTCATGATGAAAGGGACTTAATTGGCATTGTGGTAACTTAGGCAATAATAATCAGGCAATATTCTGGAATAACATACAATTTGAAAAACACTTGCATCCAATAAAATAAGCATGTAATCTCACCCCGGAGTTTGTAAAACAATTATGCAATAAAAAGGGGCTATGAACTCACCGAGTAAAGAAGTAGTGATACTATAATTTCTGAAATTTCGTCGGTTTTTACTAGATGTTCACACTACTTAATGAGATACTAAACGGCCGAGTCTGACGTTCTCCTTCTATATCCATACATCTATATGTGTTGTTGAGCTACAGTAGCATTCCCAAAAACCATGTCCAATTCTAACTATTTTTGAAAAAAATACAAAATCACAAAGTGTCTAAATTCGGGTCTGCCGGGACATAGCAGAAGTTCGACCTGTTTAACCTACTTCTACAATCCAGAAAAATCTGAAAAAAATCTGTAAAATCACAAACCTTATGAAGTTGCTACAGTTTAAATTTCGTCGAAAAATATTAAGTTTTGACCCGCCTGCTCACTGCATCTTTACAGCACAATTTCTGACTCTAAAACACAGCCTTGACAATTCTTTTTATAAAAATCATTTGACTCACTTTTACTTATTGAAAATCGTTGAGGCCTAGTTCGTTGGAAAGTAGGTTCGTCGAAATTAGTTTTAGACACTGGAAATTCAATAAAAGTTGTTGGGAAATAGATTGTAAAAGACTTAATACTGGTAGTATAACAGTTAAGTTTGGTAGTATAAGTTAATTCTGGCAGTACTAAGTTAATACTGACAGTACTAAGTTAAGTCTGGCAGTGCTAAAGGTAGTACTGGTAGAATAGCAGTTCTTGCTGGTTTTGCTGATGAAGTTATCTATTCCCTCTTTGCCAAACAATCAGAGGATTGGGACTTGCTTCATGAAGATCTGGAACAAATTGATGATTTGGACATTGAAGAGATGGACATAAACTGGCAGATAGCAATGATTGCTATTCGAATGAAGAAGTTCTATAAGAAAACAGGAAGGAGAGTTCGTGTGGATGGAAAAACACCTGTTGGCTTTGACAAAAAGAAGCTTGAATGCTTCAATTGTCACAACACTGGTCACTTTGCTAGGGAATGTACAACAAAGGGGACACATGATGGAAAGAAGAAAAGAGACTCATTTTATCAACAGCAAGAAGCTGGGAAGCAAGAGAAGAATAAGATGGGATTGCTGACAATGGATGATGGGATTGTCAATTGGGGAGAACATACTGAAGTTGAAGAGACAAATCATGCACTTATGGCTATCAGCTCAAGTAATGAGGTATCTTTGTGTTCTAAAACTTGCATTGATTCATACAATACCCTTAAAACACTGTGTGATGAACAAATGAATCAGATAGGTGATCAAGAAGCACAAATACTTGCCTATAGTCAAGCTGTTAAGAAACTAGAAGCTCAACTTGTTACTTTTCAAAAACAGCAACTTTCTCTAAATGAAAAGCTTACATTTCAGGCTAATGAAATATATGAAAAAGATGAAAAGCTTAAAAGATATAGGAGAATAGGAATGAAAGCTGTAAAAGAAAAGGAACAATTGCAGAAAACATTAGATTCATGGAAAGATTCTTCCAAGAATCTTTGGAGATTAATTAATTCTGGCATGAGTTCAAATAGTAAAGTTGGCTTAGGGTTTGAGATACAATCAAACAATGAGGTTCTAAGTTATGAGGAAGAAATGAATTTTTCTGTGTTTAATTGTTCAAAAGAGGATACAGTTGGAAAACCTTTGTACAGTAGATTTACAAAGACTAATGATTTTAAAGGTGTTCCACATCCCTTAAGTGGAGATTATACTCCTACACCACAAGAAGAAATTGATGAGTCTTTATATGTTTATGGTAAAAAGGGACCTCAAGAGCCTGAACCCAATGTATCAGATGATAGATCCAGTGAATATTCTACCTGTCAATCTAATGACAGTGAAGGATCTATTGGAACTTCCTCTGAACATTCTGTTGATCCTGAATCTGAGATTTCAAGTGTACCTCCAGAAGTGTATGTGTCTACACCTATAACATCAAATGAAAAAGGTGTGTCTGATCCAAAATCAAAAGAAGGATGGAAAGAGAACTAGGGAGGTACTCTTTTACAAGAGAAGTATTTTTGTTTGTGGTAGTCTAACGTCATTTGATTAATGATTGTGACTGTTATGAAAAGAAACCTGGCAGAGAGCTGAGGTTAGAGGGTTGTTATACTAGTAATGGGGTCGGCAATACAGTATGAAATGCAAACAAGATAATCACGCTTTTTTTTTATTTTTTTTTTTTATTTTATTTTTTTTTTTTTTTTTTCTTTTAGAAAATAAATTTGTTCCTGTTCAGTTACAACTTAATGTGGTGGCAAAGTTTAATTCTGTTAGGCTAAATTATATGGTAGGACAAATATTAATTCTGTTAGGCCTAAAGTTAATGTTGTTAGTTCTAATGTTAATACTGTTAGATCTAGACAGCCGGTACCTAACAAGACCTCAAACAGTTTTAGTCCCAAAAGACCACAGATGAATCAAATTAATCAAAGAAGGGATTTTTCAAAATCACATTCATTTGTAAGAAGACAATTTGCAAAAACTACAGCACAAATGTCTCATTCTAATGCTGTAATGGGAAATTGGAGATTTGCTGTTAAGACCTCAGCAAGTTATAATTGGAGGAACTCCAGACCAAACTTTAATTATAACAGTGGACCGACTTTTATTAGAACTATGAATGCTAAAGGTCCACAAGGCAGACCCAAGCCTGTAAAGGCCTGGGTCCCTAAGAGAAACTAATTTTCTCTTTTTCATGTGCAGGATCATCCACTGAAGAACATGGTAGATAGAGGTATATTTGATAGTGGATGCTCAGGGCACATGACAGGTAACAAGGATCAACTGGAGGATTTTGAAGAATTCAATAGGGGATCTGTTACCTTTGGAGGTAGCAAAGGCTACATATCTGGTAAAGGAAAAATAAGAGTTGGTAATTTAGATTTTGATAGTGTGTCTTTTGTAAAAGAATTAGGGCATTTTAACCTTTTCTCAATATCACAAATATGTGATAAGCAGCACAAGGTTCTTTTTACTAAAAACCTGGATGTTTGTTGTGTTTCTGACTTTAAGATGCTGATGAAAATCACGATACTTTTAAAGGTCCTAGACACAACAATATGTACAGTTGTTGATAAGAGACACATACTCCTGCAAAGGTTTTGCCTGTTTGATTGCTAAAAGCCACAATCTGATGAATCTTAATTATGGCATAGGAAGGTGTGGTCATTATCAATTTTAAAAAAACCTAAATAAATTTGTGAAGGGAAACTTGTCAGAGGTCTACCTTCCATGGTTTAAAAGATGAACCACATTGTGTTGCCTGCCATAAAAGGCAAACATCATAGGGCCTCTTGCAGGCAAGTTAGAAAGTTTAATCACTGATGCCACCTACACACCTTGCATATGGATCTTTTTAGTCCTAATCTGTTAAAAGCATTAATCATGCAAGTTTTTGCCTTGTAATTACTGATGATTGTACAATATTTAGTTAGTATTACTTTTTGGCCTCTACAGGATGAATCTAGTGGAATTCTTCAGCCTTTTATAGGCAGATTGAAAACTAGCTTAGTCTAGGGTTAAAAATCCTAGATCAGATAATGAACTGGAATTTAAGAATAGAGATATGCTTGAATTTTGTGGAAACAAGGGAATAAAACAAGAGTATAGTAATGCCAGAACTCCACAACAAAATGGAGTTGCTGAAAGAATGAACAAAACCCTAATTGAGGCTGCTAGAACTATGCTAGCAGATTCTCTCTTACCAACCACTTTTTGGGCAGAAGCAGTTAGTACTGCTTGCTATATTTTTAATAGGGTAAGAGTGACAAAACCTCAAAACAAAACTCCATATGAGCTTTTGTTTGGCCACAAACCAATTATTAGCTACATAAGACCTTTTGGGTGTCATGTTACCATTCTAGATACTCTTAGTGTGCCGGCAAGTTTTGATGGAAAATCTAGGAGGTTTCATAGTTGGTTACTCACTAAATAGCAAAAGCCTATAGGGGTTTATAATTTAGTAAACCAAAAGAGTTGAAGTAAAATCTGCATGTTAACTTTTATGAAGATAATCCAAAAATGTCAAGGAGTAGGATATAGATTAGATGTTTGATATTGATATCTTACTGATTTACTGAACTATATACTGTATCTTTGGAGAATCAAGCTAACCCACATGTAGGTACTTCAGAGAAAACTAACAATGCAGGTACTTCACAAACTCTAAAGTCTAATGCTTCTGAGGAAAAAGATGAGGATGTAAAACTTATTGTTGTACCTTCAGCTATACCAATTCTTAAAGAAATAGTTGACTCAAGGCATCTTCCCAAGTCAATTGAAGAGAAGATTTGAAAGACCCTTCAGTAGAGGAGAAGGTTTCCTCAACTGATACCTTAGAAGATAATCCTAAGATTCAAGCTTTTAGAACAGAGTTGGAATAAATTGCCCTAAAACATTTAAGGACTGTCCCTAAAAACAACACTACCAGTACTCCTTCAGTTAATACTGGTAGTCAGACAGTTAATACTGGTAGGCTTGATCATGATGATTCACCTATGCCAGAGCTCAAAATCTTGCACAGTCGTATGACAGGAATTTTTGATGAGGCATCTTATATATGAGGAAGTGTATTAACTGACTTCAATAGTCTTCCTACATAAAAATTAAGTAGTCCATTTTACCCTTCCTACACTTAGGAATTCATAAATATTCACCAAAAATGTCAAAATACTTGGTGATCCTAAGTCAGCTGTGCAAACTAGAAGCAAAGTGCAGACAAAATCAGGAGCTCATGCTCTTCTCAGTCATATTCAAAAGCAGCAAAGAAACAATCACAAAGATCAACAACATTGTTTGTTTGCCTGTTTTCTATCTCAGGAGGAACCTAAAAAGATTGCTGAAGCTCTACAAGATGACAGTTGGGTTCAAGCCATGCAAGAAGAATTGTTACAGTTCAAGCTACAACAAGTATGGGTTCTTGTAGATCTACCTCATGGAATGAAGGTGATTGGTACAAAGTGGGTCTACAGAAATAAAAGAGATGAAAGAGGCGTGGTTGTGAGGAATAAGGCAAGATTGGTGGCCCAAGGGTACACACAGGAAGAAGGTATTGACTATGATGAGGTTTTTGCTCCTGTGGCAAGAATAGAAGCTATCAGGTTATTTTTAGCCTTTGCCTCATTTATGGGGTTCATAGTATTCCGTAATGGAATGTAAAAAGTGCTTTTCTGTATGGCACTATAGATGAAGAGGTTTATGTCTCATAACCTCCTGGTTTTGTTGATCTTGATCATGATGATTCACCTATGCCAGAGCTCGAAATCTTTCACAAGTCTGAGACAGGAATTTTTGATGAGGCATCTTATGATGAGGAGGGTGTGATAACTGATTTCAACAGTCTTCCTACAGAAATTGAAGTCAGTCCTACTCCTACACTTAGGATTCATAATATTCACCCAAAAAGTCAAATACTTGGTGATCCTAAGTCAGCTGTGCAAACTAGAAGCAAAGTGCAGAACAAATCAGGAGCTCATGCTCTTCTCAGTCATATTCAAAAGCAGCAAAGAAACAATCACAAAGATCAACAGCATTGTTTGTTTGCCTGTTTTCTATCTCAGGAGGAACCTAAAAAGATTGCTGAAGCTTTACAAGATGACAGTTGGGTTCAAGCCATGCAAGAAGAACTGTTACAGTTCAAGCTACAACAAGTATGGGTTCTTGTAGATCTACCTCATGGAATGAAGGTGATTGGTACAAAGTGGGTCTACAGAAACAAAAGAGATGAAAGAGGTGTGGTTGTGAGGAGTAAAGCAAGATTGGTGGCCCAAGGGTATATACAGGAAGAAGGTATTGACTATGATGAGGTTTTTGATCATGTGGCAAGAATAGAAGCTATCATGTTGTTTTTAGCCTTTGCCTCATTTATGGGGTTCATAGTATACCAAATGGATGTCAAAAGTGCTTTTCTGTATGGCACTATAGATGAAGAGGTTTATGTCTCACAACCTCCTGGTTTTGTTGATCCTGATCATCCTAATAAGGTTTATAAGGTGGTCAAAGCTTTGTATGGACTGCATCAAGCTCCTAGAGCTTGGTATGCTACTTTATCAACATTCCTAGAGAAGCATGGATACAAGAGGGGCACAATTGACAAGACTTTATTCATTAAAAGGGACAAAAAGGATATCATGCTGGTTCAAGTATATGTTGATGATATCATTTTTGGTTCTACCAACAAGTCTTGGTGTGATGAGTTTGAAGTCTTAATGAAAAGCATATTTCAGATAAGTTCCATGGGTGAACTCACATTTTTCTTAGGTCTACAAGTCAAACAAAACAAGGGAGGAATCTTCATATCTCAGGACAAGTATGTCGCTGAGATACTCAAGAAATTTGATCTTGTAAATGTGAAGGCTGCAATAACTCCAATGGAGACCAAGGTGCCTTTGACAAAGGATGAGGAAGCTATTGATGTAGATGTACACTTGTACAGGTCCATGATAGGTTCCCTCATGTATTTAACTGCCTCTAGACCTAATATTATGTATGCAGTATGTGTTTGTTCATGTTTTCAGGTAACTCCAAAGACTTCTCATCTCAATGCTGTCAAGAGAATCTTCAAGTATCTAAAGGGCAAACCAAACTTGGGCTTATGGTATCCTAGGGAATCACCCTTTGACTTGGAAGCATTCTCTGATAGTGACTATGGTGGGTCCAACCTTGACAGGAAATCCACAACAGGTGGTTGTCAATTTCTTGGACAAAGACTTATCTCATGGCAGTGTAAGAAACAGACAATAGTTGCTACTTTAACAACTGAAGCAGAATATGTAGTTGCTACAAATTGCTATGGACAAGTATTGTGGGTTCAAAATCAATTGCTGGACTATGGTTTCAATTTCATGAATACCAAAATCCAAAAGAAGATGGTTTATCATGTGTAATCAAAGAAAAATATTTTGCAGAGTAAGAGCAAGAGCTAAAAAAATTAGCCCATGAGACAATAATAGGCTGAAGACTTATATGATGAATTATTTGAAGAATCAGGGGACATGGAAGTTATCTCAGCTGAAGAATTTGAGTTTTGAAGAAGTCAAGAAGGAATTTGATAAGCTTGTGAAACAGGTTGAATCCTTTGCACCAATAAATTTTAAAGCCACTAAAGCTAGTTTGAAAAGATTTGGTGAAGTGCTTCAGACAAAGACTCCAAAAAGACTGAAAGATGATGAAGCAAAGGATGATGAGCCAACCAAGAAGTTTGGAAAAAGAAGAAAACATATGGCAAGGAAAGGATTGCATAAAGACCTTGATAAGGATGACTCTGAAGGTTCAGATAAAGTCAGTGAACAAGATAATTCTGTCACAGGTACTAAAATTCCAATTAATCTTGTTCCTGTAGCTATGAAAACACCTTGTATAGCTACCTATAAGATCATCAAGCAAGGAGAAAAAGGAGTGTACCAAATAGTTAGGGAAGATGGAACTGATATAGTATACATTAATTTTGGTGCTATGCTGAAGGATATATCTAGAGATGATCTTACTGAGTTATATAGGATTATAATGAAAGAATATGGTATGGATGGACAAAAGGGGAAGGATGAACTAGAGAAGGTATTTTGGAAGTATTTAAAGAATATGTTTGAAGAACCTCTTAGTACAGATCCTATTTGGAGTGAATTAGGACAGCAAAGGATCATAAGTTAGAGATATTATGATGCCTGTAGAGTACATTGTTTGAACTTAGAGTCAATGGATATATATATGTTAATTGAAAGAACATATCCATTATCTGCTGAGATGTGCAAAGTCATGCTAGATAAGAAACTACAAGGAGGAAAGCCAGATGAAAATTGCTACAAAATGTTAAAAATGATGGAAAAGCAAGCTGGTATTAGGAAGTAGTGAAGTCTAATGAGTTAGAAGCCTAGGATAGAGATGAGAAGGATAACACTTGGTGGAGGTGCTATGCACTAACACAACAAATGGTTATCAGTTCACCATGTCTAATCAACATAAGAACTGGCTAGTCCAGGAGCAAACGGCTCTTGGTAAAGACTTCTCAAATCCGTTCTATGGTTGACAACTTGCAAATAAGTTGTATGGTTTTCAACTCACCATATCTGTTTAAGTGAAGAGTTGGCTAGCCCACAAGTTTATGGCTTGTGGTAAAGGCTGTGGAAAAACCATAACTAGTCCATGAGATTATGGCTCATGGTAAAGACAAATTGCAAATCCATATTAGATGGTTGACACTTTACCAAAAAGTGGATGGTATATCAACTCACCAAGTTTCATGTACAAAGAGTTGACATGGTTATCAATCCACCATGGAATTTACCTTTTCTAGGTGCCAAAGGATTGACTAGCCCTGAGCAAACGGCTGCAGGTAAAGGCATATCAAATCCGTTTATGGCTGTAATGGTTTGCCAAAAACCATATGGTATTCAACTCACCAATGTTTCATGTACTAAGAGTTGAAATAGTTTTCAGTTAACCATGGACATGCACCTTTATGGTGGCCAAAGGATTGACAACTCCAGAGTGAATGGCTAACTGGTAAAGAGACATCAAATCCATTTAAAATTTTCAATGATTCACCTCTCACAGGAGTTAACACACCTGGAAGTGATGAGAATAGACTGAAACTTTATGATTTGATGTACATATTGTCAAATGTTGCTGATACAAAGGGTTGCTGAAGAGCTTTGAAGAATAGTTGCTGCAAAGAATAACTTGAAGAATTCTATTTACAACATCCTCAGAATGCTTAAAGTATTTAAAGTAAAAGATCAAGAATGTTTTGAAGGAACTTGAAGTTCACAAGTGAGAATCAAAGTTAGGTAGGATTGTTGGTAAAGTTTTTTTTATTAGAATTGTAACAGACATTATTTTTAATTCTTTTTTAAATTTTTTTATTTTTAATAACAGTAGATAACAGTTAAGTCTGGTAGTAATAGTTAGTTCTGTTAGTACTGAATTAATACTGGCAGTACTAAGTTAAGTCTGACAGTACTAAGTTAGTACTTGTAGTCTTAGCAGTACTAGAGTTAGTACTGGTCATAGTTAAGTCTGTTTATAAAACAGAATAGTAATAGTTATCTTAGAGATATCTTAGAGATATCTTAGGAGATATCTTAGGAAATGATATGTATTATCCTTTCACACGGTTGCAAAGCCCATTAGGGTTTCCTTGGTGTATAAGAGGAACCCTAAGGCACAATGTTATGTACGAGTAAGTGATTAAAATATCAATAGAAGCATAGAGCTTAATAGCAATTTTAGTATTATCGTTTCTTCTTTACTCTTGTGTTAAGATTCCGCATTAACACTTGATTTTCATAGTTAGTGTCTCTCATATAGTTGATTTGGATTTATCCAAGTTATCTATCGTCTTACAAAGGCTAGTCAGATCCTAAACCAAGGACCTACACTTAACTCGAGAAAGCTAAAGGTATAAATTATCTTGGATATCAAAAATAGATACTTGAATTCCTATAGATCTAAAGGCGAACCTCACATTTTTTGGGTGAAATTCTGACTGTTTTTTGTGCTAGTCATATACATTCCTATCCATGAGACGCTATTAATACTCGGTTTTTGTCGGTAGGTGTCATAATTTTTTTTAAATTTGGGTCAAAATTACCTTTTATGTTATGTTTCGATATATTACTCATCATTTTGAGGAACAACAAATGGAAAATGAAGAAATAGTTTCTAAGGCTTATTTTCTCCCCCTACACTTAAGTTGAACATTGTCCTTAATGTTTTATAGAAGTACCCGTATGAACAAATAAAGGGAAAAGAAAACAAGTAAAAGAAACTAGTAATCCCCTGGTTTGCTCAATAATAGAGAAGAAACATGCGATAATTGGTTAAATCGTCCTCCAAGAATCATCCAATAAAACTTCCTAAGAACTTCCAAGCTTCTTCTCATCAAATATAACCTGTAATCAAAGATAAAGACAACTACACCAATCATAAAATCGGCGGGATAGATATATACAACGAGAGTTTAGGGTTTTGACTCTATAAAAGTAGTAAAGATAGGATGAGAGTAATGATGTAATCGTAGGTTTCTGTAGGTTAATAAAATAATTACAAATTTTAAATGTTGTGCAAACTATTTTTCGAAAATACTTGAAATTTTTTAATTTTTCCTGTAGCTGGGCTGACGATGTCGTGTCCAGCTTCTGAGAGAATTTTATTTTCGTTTTCTTTGAAAAATTTCCTGCACGCGATTATATAAGTTACTTTTTGTATGAATTACTGTATGAAACCTGAGATTAGTCAATATAATCTTATGACTCGAAACTGACGCGAATTAATCTAAACAATTTATTTAATATGTTTGAATTGGTTCTTAAAAACCGGATATTTCCCCTACACTTATTTCGTTGCAAAATACATTTGATTGCAATTAAGACGAGGTTAAAAACAAAGCATGATTACAAAATGATGAATTCAAACATAAAAGAATAAATGAAAAGAATTAAAACACAAGACACTCTTAATGTGCGATAAAAATAAACATTGGGTTGCCTCCCAAGAAGCGCTTTTCTTTATTTATGAGTCTTGTAGCTAGACTCGAAGTCACACGTCCTTACGTGACTTCTCCTTCATCATCCATTCCAGTCACATATTCGGGTCTAAGCTCTAGACATTCTTTGTAAAACCCTAGTATTTTGCTCATCACGTGCTCCACTCCTCTTCTCCTGTCTTCTTCGTTCCTAAGGTAGACTAACTTCGTGTGCTCTTTTTCTAAGTCCGACAACGAATTGTACTGTTCTATCTTATAGGTCATCTTATAGGCAACTTCATTAGTCCTGTTTGTGAACCTTACTACACCTTCGGGTGGGTCATGAGTCATGTTGGATATTTCAACAAAGGGTTTTCCTAGTACTACTTGAGATAGCCTAGGGTCTATAATTGAATTGGTATCCTTAACAATCATAAAGTCTGTGATATAAGTGAAGTTCCATACAAAAACATGTATTCCCCTAATCCTTCTTGTGAAATTGCTAACTCCTCTATCCGAATTTTCCCTAGGGTCAAGTTTTCTTCTCATGATCCAATTATACATCATTCGGGTCATGATATTTAGAGGGGAGTTAGGATCAATGTAGGCTTTTCCACATGCACATGTCTAATGTTGCATGGTATTTTAAGGTTTGATGGACACCTTTCCGTGATGATAGGGTTTCTTAATAATATTGAAGGGATTGGACCGTACATTAGATACTTATGATATGCAAACTCGCTTCTGGTTGGGAATACGTCAAAATACTCCACTTCTGACCTTCTTGTTCCAGTGTTTTCACCCACTTCGGGTTCCTCTATGTGTGAATCATCATCCTGCTTAATTATTTCAATAAACATTACGTCATTGTCATCCCTTTTTGTGCAAACAATTTATGTGTTCGATGACTGGGGGAACAAGCCGAGCGATTCAAAGAATGAATTAAGTTTACAAACCTCTTTGGTGATGAATGAAACCGATGGATCAGGTGGTGGGGAAGGGTTGGTGTTTATGTTTTTTGGGTTGTCCTTCTCTTCTTGCTCCTCTTCTTCTGGCTTGTCGTTACGGGGGTTACTTTGATGGATTACGATGGTGTTAATCGAACCGTGGGTTTGGGTTGAGCATTGAGGGTATTTCATTGGGTAAGAGCGAGCAGACAAAACTGGAGAGGTAGAGTTAACATTCAGTTTCGGGTTCTTAACCTTGTTGCTAGGAAGTGCTCCAGCTATTCGATTGGTGATGGCCTTTAATACTGTGTCGATTTTATTGGTCATCTCACTTTGTCGTTGCTTGAAATCGGCTTCAAACTTGGACAATCTAGCCTCTTGAGATGCCATGAAGTTGGACAACAATCCTTTGAGATTTGATTGATTGTTAAAATTTTGAGGATTGTTGTTGAAGGAGCGGTTCGGGTCGAACCGTTGGGTTGGAACCGGTTAGGTGAGTTTAAAAAATTATTTTGAGAATTCTGGGGTTGTCTCCACCTAAGGTTTGGGTGACTTTTCCATGACGGATTTTAGGTGTCACCAAAATTGTTTTGCTCGGGCTTAAAAGTTTACCACTTACCTCCCGCTTTGTTGATATACGAAGATGCATATTCAATAAAGACTTGTTCGAGATTTTTCAAGCAATACTGAGTGTCGTGGGGACCACTACAGATCTGACATGAAGAAATGATCTTGTTCACTTGAGTGGGTTGCATCGGAGCAATGTGAGATTCCATCAAACATTGGACTTGATTTTCGAGCTCGATGAGGCGGTGGTCGGATGTACTCGGGACATCATGAGGCAAAGATGCTTGTAGCATAATAATACATTCTACATGAAATAGAAACTACAAAGGTCCTAAGTTGCCTAGATTGCCATAAGAAACCATTAAACTTGCTTGCAAAAGGAGTGGGTTAGACATTTATTTAAAAGCGAGAAAAGGTTTGCATATAACATGCTTAGTTAGTTGTTGGTGGATAATTTGGAGTGGAGGTGGTTGTTGGAGGGTAGTCTCGTTGGACTTAAAGTGGTGGTTGTGGACGAGTAAGAAGAAATTCAATCCAATTGAGATCTTCACTCAAGGTTAGGAATTGCTTTTGGTTAAAGATGCAACAAGGACAATAGCCAACATGTTGTTCAACTTAGTTTAAGTTGAGGGTGTGAGGCAAGTTTAGAGAATAGGGTGATAAGGGAGTGTTGCATTAGGAAAGGTGCGTGGCTAGAAGGTTTGACAAATCTTGGAGTTGATTAATGTCATCAATGAGCATTTCTCTACTTGGAGATGGAGGTAGTGGAGGTTGAGTTTGGTTGTCACCTTAAGGTGAAGGTAGAGTTTAAGCATGAAGCATACTAGCCATATGTGGATTGATGAGTAAATAGGGAAATGAAGGATGTGTGAGTTGAGTTTGATTGGCACTTTGTGGTGAAATGAGAGCTTGTCCAACATTAGTGTCACAAGAATCACTAAGTGGAAGTGAGTGAGATTTTAGTGAATCATGGTTTGAGTGAGTAGTAGGAGGGTTTTCTTATGATGGTTCTTTGAGAGGAGATTGTGGTTTGGGCATTGGTGTAGGTAAGTTAACATCAACCTCATTGGATGTGTTACAATAGTTCAACTTCTTTCTCTATACGGGTCTTACGAATATTTTGGCTACCTAAAAAGGTTTGGGTAAAGGTTTGTGAGGGGAAGGCATTGGAGAAGACAATATGAATGTGGTGACTATGGTAAGGATGAGGGTTGATTTATACTAGGAGGATGATGTAGTTAAGGATGGATGGACATTGTTAGAAAACAAGTCTAAGAAATGTTGGTGAAATCTGGGTAATTATAGCTGAGTCTAGGTGAAAGAGGGTCAAAAAGCATAAAGAAACAGTAAAAACCGTGCATCAGATGGCCGACCCCTTTATCTATATGGCCGGACCCCTTATCACTAAAGGGGCCGCCACCAGGAAATGTCCAGGATGTCCAGGTTTTTGTTTTCTTGCAGGAAATGGTAAAAAGGTGAACTGTTTTGTGGCCATTTTGCAGCAAGTCTTAATTTTTATAGCAATCAAGACTAATTCAAATAACATTTAGCAAGCAAGAATATATGAATAAGTATGCTAAGTCCTAAACTTTTTATCGCAATCAAGACTAATTCACATAACATTTAGCAAGCAAAGAGGCAATTAAAAAAATCTATAATGAATATCATATTAATTGGAGTATTAACTAATAGTTGTAATGTTTCTAAGATTAGTACATCATAAAATTTCTCAAACAAGAGAAGTAGGTCGTAAACA
>BQNB010050107.1:5641-41683 GCA_026074375.1 Tanacetum coccineum | reverse complement strand
TTATAGCTATAACTTTGCTTGCTAATTGTTTATGTGAATTAGACTTAGTTGCTATAAAAATAGGACTTGCTGCAAAATGGCCATCAAACTCTCCACCTTTTTACAAACTCTACAAGAAAACAAAAACCTAGACAACCTAGACTCTTATAGGTGGCGGCCCCATTAGCTCTTAAGGGCGGCCCCCTTAATGATAAGAGGGCCGGCCATATACTTAAGGGGGCCGGCCACTACCACATGAACATTCCTTGGATTTGTATTCTAACAATATCCATTTATCCTTAATCATCTCATCATTATAGTATAAATTAGTCCTCTTCTTCACCACTCTCATCACATTCAACCTATCATATCATCTCCTAAAAACCCCTTATCCAAACTCTTCAAGAAACCAAAATTTTCAAGACCCGTGTGGAGAAAGAAATTAAACTATTGCAACTCATCCAATGTAGATGAAGTTGACACACCAACATCAATGCCTAAACCACCATCTCCTTGAAATGAAATTTCAAAAGAAAGCTCTCCCATAGCACCCTCTAACCAAGCTTCACCTTAACCTTACTCACCTCCACTCATTAATCCCTATGATGATGTTATCTTGAAAGAAAATCAAAAGCATAACAAAACTCAACCTCAACTACCTTCTTATCCAACTAGAGATGTACTTGTTAATGAGATAAATAAACTTAAAGATTTATCAAACCTTCTAGCAATGCATCTCTCAAATCATACCATTAATCCAACACCATCCACACCAATCTTGACTCACATCATCACTTTCGACTAAGTTAAACATCATGTTGGCTATTGACCATGTTTTTTCTACAACCAAGCTCAATTCTTGTCCATGAGAGAAGATCTCAATTAGGTTGAATTTCTTCTCACACGACCTCAGCCACCACTACAAATTCAAAGGTATTATCCACCAACAACCACCTCTGCACCAAACTCTCCACCAACAAAAAACTAGGCATGTTATATGCTTAGTATTTTCTCGCTTTCAAATAAAAGATTAACCCAACCTTTTGCAAGCAAGTCCTATGGCAATTAGGACCTTTGTAGTATTTCTTTATGATGTATTATTATGCTTCAAGCATAATATTTAAATGTCATGTATGAAAGTTGTGTTATTGTGTGTTATACATAATATTTATGTTTAATGAATGAAATTGGATCTTATATTTTCAAATATGCATTTGTTAGATTTCATGTAGTTAAATATTTTATGTTTCTTGGTTAACTCCTATATATATATAGTTGAGTTCATATGGACTTGTGACACTTGATTGACAAAAATATGTTAATTACATAACCAAGTACTATAACCATGTTTAAATATTTTTTTTCATTGCTAAAAGTTAGAAATATATATTGAGCTTGTTTCTCTAACTTGGTTTTGTAGCAATATCACCATAGCTCGATTACCTGGTGTCCTCAAACAAGGGAGATCATACATCAAGGGAAAACATTTATTCCGTCGGATTTACTTTCGTTCCTTGACGAAGCCTTTTTGATTCTACAAAAAAGGGGAGAAATGAAGCAAAACTCACAAAATAATTGTTAAAAACAATTTTACATTTAACGAGTTTAGATTTTGTAATCATCAAAAAGGGGGAGATTATTGATAGAAATAATGCCTAAAAACATTATTGATATTTTTTGACTTCTCTACGTTTTGATAATCACAAAATGTAAAAAACGCTCTATGTAAAATTAAACATAAACAAGTAATTAGCCGTAAATTTTCATTTCGAAAATTAATCACTTAAATGTATGAATAAATGAATGCTTAATTTATTTGTGATCAAAGGAATTTTTATTTTTCCTAAACCTTGCATTTTTATAAAATGTAACAAATAGTTTTAAAACTTATAAAAAACATTTTTGCATTTATAGATATGTTTTATTCAAAATAAATAGATTGAATTCAAATTTTCCCCCTAAAATTGAATAAAACTGATCTAGAAAACACCTCCCTTCAAAAAGATAAAAATGGGAGCATCCTACTATGGTCGGCCCCCTTATAGGTATGGGCAACCCACTTAGTGATAAGGGGGCTGGCAAGGGAGCTAAGGGGGCGGCCATGTAAAATGGCTCCTAGCTTTGCCTATAAATAGTGGACTGTTCCTATAAATTTTCTCACCTTTTGCACCTACATTCTTTTTGTTTAAAATCAGTTTACATATCTCCTACAATCCTTTGATCATTTAATCTTAAGTATTTGTTTCCAAGTGATTCAAGCTTATTGTTGGGATTAAAAGTCTTCTTGATGTTGTTTGAATTACTGCTGCTTATGTTTATGTTAATGCTACTCAGCTGGAGTTCGTACTGCTCAGAGACTTCAAAGAAAATATGCTAAGTGTTTACTACTGCTAATACACAGTTAGTACTGCTAGTGAATATTAGTGCTGCTGATGAACTTCAAAGAAAATATGCTAAGTAGTTACTACTGTTAGTACAAAGTTAAGTCTACCCAGCTAAAGTTAATGCTGCTAGTGAAAATATGCTTGAAGTTACTACTGCTAGTGAATATCAAATTAATGCTACTAGTTAGTAGTGCTTATATGATATGTATTAGTTGTTTATAGAAAAGATTTTAGATACTTAGGAAAGTATTGTAAGCCGACTAGGACTCCTTAGTGTATAAAAGAGGTCCTAGGGCATAGAGTTTGATGTACCAGAACCAGAACCAAAAATCAATCTTAGTCGTATAATTCTTAGCTTCAAGGTCTTTGTAACCCTAATACTTTGAGAGTATTCGTATTATTATCATTAATAATATTGGAGCTTATTTATTGAATTGTATGTTCATTGAATTACTGTTTCATTGATAATTCTTCTTAATATTAAAGATTAGATTCCGCATAATCTTTAATACATTCAAACACAGTTTCTACTATAGTTGTGTTAGATTTATCTAATATAACTAAACCTTAAACAAGCATAAGGAATTCGATCTATTGAAGTGGGATCAACAAGTGGTATCAGAGCTTGTTGAGAACTGTGAATAAGCAGAACCTGTTTTTGCTAAAAGATATGTATCAAGATTCTGCACACATGGTGGTTGCACCCAAAGTTCCCATGTTCAAACCTGGTGAGTATGAGATATGGAGGATGAGAATTGAACAATATATCCAGATGATAGACTATGCACTGTGGGAAGTCATAGAGAATGGTGCAACCTTGCCAAAAACAACAACTGTGGAAGGTGTTGTGACAGTGATGCCTATTACAACTGCTGAAGAAAAGGCTCAGAGAAGATTAGAGGTGAATGCTAGAAGTACTTTAATGATGGGCATTCCTAATGAACATCAGTTAAAGTTTAACTCTATAAAGGATGCTAAGAAGTTGCTGGAAGCTGTTGAAAAGAGATTTGGTGGGAATGCAGCTACAAGAAAGGCTCAAAGGAATCTCTTAAAGCAGCAATATGAAAACTTCACTGCTCCAAGCTCAGAGATGCTTGGTCAAACTTTTGATAGGCTTCAAAAGCTTGTGAGTGAGTTGGAGCTTTTGGATGAAAAGCTTTCACAAAAAGATGTTAATCAAAAGTTATTAAGAAGTTTGTCACCTGAGTGGAACACATATGCTGTTGTGTGGAGGAATAAAGCTGATTTGGATATAATAAGCATGGATGATCTCTACAACAACCTCAAGGTCTATGAACCAGAAGTTAAAGGAATGTTTAGCTCAAGTTCAAGCACACAGAACATGGCTTTGGTGTCCTCTTCAAATAACAACACTAACAGTACTAATAAAGCAGTTAATACTACTCATAGAGTTTCTACTGCTAGCACTCCAGTTAATGCTGCTAACTTTACAAATATTGATAACTTGAGTGATGCTGTTATTTATGCATTCTTTGCTAGTCAACCAAATAGTCCTTAACTTGTACATGAGGACTTGCAACAAATCCATCCAGATGACATGGAAGAGATGGATTTGAGATGACAAATGGCCATGTTTTTGAAGGTTTTTGAAGAATACAAGAAGAAAGCTTACTATTAATGATATTGAGACTATTGATTTTGATAAGTCCAAAGTGGAGTGCTACAACTGCTACAAGAGGATACATTTTTCTAGGGAGTGTAGAGCTCTAAGAAATCAAGACAACAAGAACAAGGAAAGCTCAAGAAGGAGTGTGCCTGTGGAAACATCTACTTCCACAGCTTTGGTGTCATGTGATGGTGTTGGTGGATATAACTGGAGTGATCAGGCAGAGGAAGGGCCTAATTATGCACTCATGGCTTTCTCATCTTCAAGTTCTGAGTCAGAGGTATCCAATGATTCTATTTGTTCAAAATCTTGTTTGAAAAATATTGAATCTCTTAAATCTCAAAATGATCAACTATTAAAAGATTTAAAGAAATCTGAGTTAATGGTTTTAGGTTATAAGACAAGTTTAGAGTCCGTGGAAGAAAAAATTGAAGTTTATAAAGCAAATAAGTCTATTTATTTATAAGATATTAAGGGCTAAAATTTGAAATTCACGTAGGAGAAATAACTATTAGAGAGCTTAGGAAAAAGCTTGACATAGTTCAAAAAGAAAAAGATGGCATTCAACTTAATGTAGATAAATTTGAACATGCATCTAAAAGTTTAAACAAGCTCATAGAGTGTTAGATAGTTGACAATTGCAAGAAAGGTTTAGGATATGAAAATTATAATGCAGTTCCACCTCCCTACACAGGAAATTTCATGCCTCCAACACCTGACTTGTCTTTTATTGGTTTAGATGAGTTTGTTAATAAGCATGTAGTTGAGAACTGTAAAGCTATGTCTAGTGAAGAAGAGCCTAAGGTAGTTAGGAAGAATGATGATGCCCGAATTATTAATGAATGGGTGTCAGATAGCGAGGAAGAAAATGTGTCTCAAACTAAAATTGAAAAGAAAATAGTTAGGCCTAGTATTGTTAAGAAATTTTTTGTTAAATCTAAACAACAAGAAAAAACTACTAGGAGAACTGTTATGCAAGTTGAGCAACATAGGCAAAATACTCACAGTCCAAGAGGCAATCAAAGAAATTGGAACAATATGATGTCTCAAAAACTAGGAAATAATTTTTTTTTTTCGGATGTTTAATAAGGCATGTTATGTGTGTGGAAGCTTTGATCATTTGCATGTTGATTGCAATTACCATCAAAAACAGTTTCAAAATAAAAGGATGATAAAACCTGTTTGGAACAATTCTCTTAGGGTGAATCCTCAAAACGTTTCTAAAAAGACTCACCCCTGTACTAAAAGGAACTTAGTTCCAAGAGAAGTACTAATGAAGTCTAGTTTAGTATCAGTTAATACTGCTAGACAAGTTAATGCTACTCACTAAAAAAACAACAGTGAATGCTGCTAGACCAATGTCATATCTTTCTAAAACAACACATTCAATTGTTAAGAGGCTCATTCATAAGAACACAACATTTAAAAACAGTAATATTAATCAAAGGGTTAATACTGTTAGAGGTAAAGAAATTAATATTGCTAGGCCAAAAGTAATAGTTAATGCTGTTAAGGGAAATAATTTTAATGATGTTAAGGCCTTAGCTTGTTGGGTTTGGAAACTAAAGCATAAAGTTTTAGACCATGTTTCTAAACACAACAGTGCATCAATCACCCTAAAAAAGTTTGATTATGTTGATGCACAAGGCAGATCCAAGTTAGTGATGGCTTGGGTCCCCAAAAGAAACTGATTTTCTTACCTAATGTGCAAGGCAATCCACAAATAGATTTACAGGATCAAGGAGTAATTGATAGTGGATGCTCAAGGTACATGACAAGGAACATGTCCTATCTTACAGGATCAAGGTAGATGGAGGATATGTTGCTTTTGGAGGGAACCCCAAAGGAGGGAAAATCACAGGAAAAGGTACCATTAAAACTGGTAATCTAGATTTTAAAAATGTGTATTTTGTGAGAGAGTTAAAGTTTAATCTCTTTAGTGTCTCTTCAACATGTGTGATAAAAAGATAGTGTCTTTTTAATGACACTGAATGTATTGTTTTATCTCAAACTTTAAGTTAATTGATGAAAGTCAAGTTTGCTTATGAGTCTGATAAGAACAATATGTATAGTGTTGATTTAAAGAACATAGTTCCTAAAGGAGGTTTAACTTTCCTTTTTGCAAAAGCCACATCTGATGAATCTAAACTTTGGCATAGAAGGTTAGGTCACTTAAATTTTAAAACCATGAATAAATTGGTTAAGGGAAATCTTGTAAGAGGTTTACCTTCCAAACTTTTTGAAAATGATCAAACCTGTGTTGCTTGTCAAAAGGGAAAGCAGCACAGAGCCTCTTGTAAGTCCAAAACAGAGAACTCAATCAGTCTTCCTTTACATTTGTTACATATGGACTTATTTGGTCCAACATTTGTAAAAAGCCTTATGAATAAAATGTATTGCCTAGTTGTCACAGATGATTACAGTAGGTTTACATGGGTTTTCTTTCTATCTACTAAGGATGAGACTAGTTGCATTCTTAAGTCCTTTATAACTGGGATAGAGAATCTAGTAGATCACAAGGTTAAGGTGATTAGATGTGATAATAGGACTGAGTTCAAAAACAGAGAAATGAAATCTGTTTTGGTAAAATGAAGGTATTTGTGACAATTTAGTTTAGCTAGAAACACAATCAACAAAATGGCAGTTGCTGAGAGGTGGATAAGATATCTATTGAGGCTGCTTTGGATCTATACTAAGCTTATTCTAAGTTGCCAACTACTTTTTAGGCAGAAGCAGTTAATACTGCTTGCTATGTGCAAAATAGAGTGTTAGTAGTTAAGCCTCATAACAAGACCCCCATATGTCTTTTTATGGTAGAACACAACCTTTAAGTTATGAGACACATTGGGTGTCCTGTTACCATTCTCAATACCTTAGATCCATTTAGGCTAATTTAATGGTAAGGCTGTAGGATGGTTTCTTTGTTGGATTACTCTTTGATTAGTAAAGCATTTAGAGTATTCATGTAGACCAAGGATAGTGGAAGAAAACTTGCATATTAAGTTTAGTGAGAATACACCTAATGTTGCATGTAGTGGACCAGATTAGCTATTTAATATTGATGCACTAACAAGAACAATGAATTATGAGCCAATTGTTGCAGGTACACAGTCTAATGGTTTTGCAGGTACAAAAGCAAGTGATAATATAGTTCAAGCTAGATAGAGACATAAACCTGTCAAGGATTAGATTTTGCTACCATTATAGACTGTTGATCCACCATATTCTCAAGATCCAAAGAGTTCTTATGATGATGGATCCAAACCTTCAAGTGATGATGGAAAGAAGGTTGATAAAGATCCAAGAAAAGAAAGTGAATGTAATGATCAAGAGAAGGAAGATAATGTTAACAGCACTAACAATGTTAATTCTACTGGCACAAATGAGGTTAATGTTGTTGGTGTGAAAATAGGCATTGAACTTCCAAGATTTAATACAATATGCCTGCTTTGGAAGATTATATCATATTTGACTTCTCAAGAGATGATGAAGATGATGGTGTAGTGGCTGACATGAACAATTCAAATACTACAATAAGTCAGTCCTATTCCAACTACAAGAATTCATAAAGATCATCCTCTTGATCAAGTGATTAGAGATTTGCAATCAGCTACACAAACAAGAAAGATGTCAAAGAATTTGGAGGAACATGGGTTTGTTAGTACTATTCAACAAAGAACAAACCATAAAGACCTTCAAAACTGCTTGTTTGCTTGCTTTTTATCACAGGAAGAACCCAAAAAGGTAATTCATACATTGAACGATCCAAGCTGGATAGATGCTATGTAGGAGAGTTCTACAATTCGAGTACAGAGTTGGATTTAGTGGTTTTTACAAATGGAAAAAGGGTTAAAGATTAAATGGGTTTTCAGGAATAAAAAGGATGAAAGGGGAATTGTGATAAGAAATAAAGCAAGATTGGTTTTTGGGGGGGATCAAGGGGTTACACACCAAGAGAAGGGATTGACTATGATGAAGTCTTTGCCTGTTGCAAGAATTGAAGCAATTAGGCTATTTTTAGCTTATGCTTCATTTAAAGATTTTATGGTGTATCAAATGGATGTAAAAAGTGCTTTTCTCTATAAGAAGATTGAAGAAGAGGTGTATGTATGTCAACCACCAGGATTTGAAGATCCAGACTTTCCTGATAGAGTATACAAGGTTAAAAAAGCACTGTATGGACTACATCAAGCTCCTAGAGCTTGGTATGAAACCTTGTCAACATATCTGTTGGACAATGGGTTTCAAAGAGGGAAAATTGACAAGACCTTATTCATCAAAAGGCACAAAGGTGATATTTTGCTGGTCCAAGTTTATGTGGATGATATCATCTTTGGTTCAACAAAGAAGGAGCTATGCAATGCATTTGAGAAGTTAATGCATGAGAAATTTCAAATGAGTTCTATGAGAGAACTTACATTCTTCTTGGGATTACAAGTGCAGCAGAAGAAGGATGGCATATTTATTAGTCAAGATAAATATGTTGTAGAAATTTTAAAGAAATTTGGGTTTACAGAAGTCAAGACTACAAGCACACCAATGGAAACTCAAAAATCCTATGCTCAAGGATGAAAATGGTAAAGAAGTGGATGTTCATATGTATAGGTCAATGATTGGTTCATTGATGTATCTTACATCTTCAAGACCTGACATCATGTTTGCAGTGTGTACTATGCTAATACCAACGTCAATCCAAGGTTTTCACATCTTCTGCGTGAAAAGGATTTTTAGGTTACTTTAATGGTCAACCAAAATTTGGCACTTTGGTATCTATAAGTCTCTCTTTTGATTTGGTAGCATACACTGATAGTGATTATGCTGGAGCAAGCTTGGATAGGAAGTCTACAACAAGAGGTTGTCAATTCCTTAGATGTAGATTAATATCATGGCAGTGCAAGAAACAGACAGTGGTTGCAAATTCCACAACAGAAGCTGAGTATGTGGCTGCTTTAAGTTGCTATGGACAAGTGCTTTGGATTCAGAATCAACTACTTGATTATGGGTATAATTTTATGCATACCAAAATCTTTATTGACAATAACAGTACTATTTGCATAATTAAAAATCCTGTTTTTCATTAAAAAACAAAGCATATAGAGATCAGACATCATTTTATTAGAGATTGCAATGAAAAGAAATTGATTCAAATGGTCAAAATCCATACTGACAAGAATGTTGCAGATTTGCTTACAAAAGCTTTTGATGTAAGTAGATTTCAATATTTGATTGTTAGTATTGGAATGCTAAATCTTTAAAGTCTTTTATCTCTTTATGTTTTTGTAGAGTTTTGTATGAATTAGTACTGTTATTCATGTCATTAAAAGTTTCTGCTGTTAAGTATAATTAGTATTGCTGGTTATACTTAATACTGCTGAGTTTCTACTGTTAGTTATACTTAATACTGTTAGGTATAATTAATATTGTGATAATTGTCTATGGCTTGTGTTTTCTTGGTTTTTGGACTAACATTTTGCAGGAAAAGCAAAGAAAAGTGTTAAATTGATGATGGAAAAGCTGTTTAGAATGGAATTGGAGTTAATGTTGGTGACTCAAAGTTAATGCTGCTAGGCATAACTTACTACTACTGGGTTACTACTGCTAGGTGAAAGTTAATGCTGTTGAGGTATTTTCATAATCCTTTTGATTAAGGGTTGCAATCGATCCTTCTAATCAATTTTACTCTTTCAAATACTCTCAAACTACAAACCCTAACTCAATTTTATCATCCATTATCAAAACCCAACATAAATGACGACTCTAAAGTTTGCTGATACTTATAATATGGTCGTATTTTTGTCTAAACCCACAGAGAGTGATGGGTTTGAACAAATTGTGGATTTTTTAAATGCACACCCTATAAGGCATGCATTAACGATCAATCCTACTATATATTTCTTGCATTGAACAATTCTGGTCTACTGTCAAGGTCAAAACTATCAATGGGGAAGTATAGTTACATGCCCTAGTAGATGGAAAGAAGATAATTATCACTGAAGCATCTATTAGAAGAAGATCTCAAATTGCAGATGCGGAAGTGTTGATTGTTTAACAATTCTACCACTTCTTGAACAACTTACACTGTATGGGGTATGAGTTAATTTCACCAAAAAAACTAAATTTTTTAAACCATTCTTTTCCCCACAATGGAAATTTCTAATTCATAATATTCTACAGTGTCTAAGTCTAAAGATTACTGCCTGGAATGAGTTTAGTAGTACTATGGCATCTGCCATTATCTGTTTAGCTACAAACCAGAAATTTAACTTTTTAAAATTCATTTTTGAAAGTATGATTAGAAACTTAGATAATTTCTCTTGCAAATTTTTGATGTATCCAAGGTTTGTGCAAATATTTTTAGATCAACAACTTGATGGGATGCCAACTCATAAGAGAATTTATATTGCACCCTCTTACACTAAAAAGATTTTTCAAAATATGAGAAGGTTAGGTAAAGGTTTTTCTGGTAGAGTAACACCTTTATTTCAAATAATGGTGGTACAAAACCAATCACAATGGGGTGAAGGTTCAGCAATTCCAACTGATCCCCATCACACACCCACCTTTATTAAACTTCTACTCAACCTCCAAAGACTCAACAACCTAGAAGCCTAAAAGAACAAGGACCAACTCAGTCCTCAGCCTAGTGATCCTATTGAAAATGTTGCA
Source organism: Tanacetum coccineum (assembly GCA_026074375.1). Lineage (NCBI taxonomy): Eukaryota > Viridiplantae > Streptophyta > Magnoliopsida > Asterales > Asteraceae > Tanacetum > Tanacetum coccineum. Next base: position 31,027 of record BQNB010050107.1, on the reverse strand, counting down.
GATGAGGCTATCCATAAGGAGTTGGGTGGCAGTTTGGTGAGGGCTGCCACTACTACTTCTAGCTTAGAAGCAGAGCAAGACAATGGTAACATCAATAAGACCCAATCCAAGGCAACACCTAATGAATCTAGTTCTCTAGGAACTACTTCAGGTGGTGGTCCTAGGTGCTAAGAAACCATGGGGGATACTATTGCTCAAACTAGATTTGAGAATGTATCTAAACATTCCAATGATTCACTGCTCGCAAGAGGTAACATACTTCGAAGTGGTGAGGATAGACTTGAACTTGATGAATTGATGGCACTATGTACCACTTTACAAAATAAGGTTCTTGATTTGGAGAAGACAAAGACCACTCAACATAATGAAAATGCTAGTTTAAAAAGGAGGGTCAAGAAGCTTGAAAAGAAAAATAGGCCAAGAACTCAAAAGCTGAAGAGATTATACAAATTTGGTTTGACTGCTAGGGTAGAATCCTCTGATAATGAAGAAAGTTTGGGTGAGGATGCATCCAAATAGGGGAGGATTGATGCTATTGATGTAGATGAAGAAATTACCCTGGTTAGTGTTCAAAATGTGGATGAAGAGATGTTTGATGTGAATGTTTTAGATGGTGAGGAAGTGTTTGTTGCAGAACAAGAAGTTGCTGCTAATAAGGAAAATGATGAAGGTAATGTAGTTAGTACTGCTGGTGATGCAACAACTGTTAGTGCTACTATAACAACTACTATTACAATTACAACTGTTGATGATATTACTTTGGCTCAAGCACTTATGGAAATAAAAAGTACAAAACCTAAGGAGAAAGGGGTTATTATACAAGAACTAGGTAAATCTACAACAACAATATCTTCACAACAATCACATGACAAAGGTAAAGGAATATTAATGGAACATGTGAAGCCTATGAAGAAGAAAGATCTAATCAGACTTGATGAAGAAGCTGCTTTAAAGTTATAAGCTGAATTTGATGAAGAAGAAAGACTTGCAAGAGAGAAAGCTGAAAAAGAAAAAGAAGCCAATATTGCCTTGATTGAAACATAGGATGATATACAGGCAAAGATTGATGCTGATCATCAATTGGCTAAAAGATTGCAAGAACAAGAACAAGAAGAGTTGTCTATTGAAGAAAAGGCCTATATTTTTTTCATAAACTCTTTGAGGAAAAGAAGAAAGCACTTTGCAGCTAAAAGAGCAGAAGAGAAAAGAAACAACACACTAACATAAGGCTTAATAGAGAAGATATGTCTGACTTACCTAAAGAACATGGAAGGATACAAGCTCCAAGATTTGAAGTTAAAAGGGTTTGATTCTATCCAAGAGATGTTTGACAGAGCATTCAAAAGGGTAAATACCTTTAAAGACTTTAGAACAGAGTTGGTGGAAGGCAAAGAAAAGAGAGCAGGAACAAAGCTGATACAAGAGAATGCAAAGAAGCAAAAGGTGGAAGATGACAAAGAAACAGCAGAGCTTAAACATTGTTTAGAAATCATTCCAGGTGAAGAAGAGGTAACAATTGATGATATACCTTTAGCTGTTAATTCTCCAAGTATTGTTGGATGGAAGATTCATAAAGAAGTAAGAAAAAGCTATTATCAAATAATGAGAGCTGATGGAAAGTCTCAAATGTACATGATCTTTAGTCATATGCTTAAAAGTTTTAACAGGGAAGATTTAGAAGATTTATACAAGTTGCTAAAAGCTAAATATAAGTCAACAAGATAAGTGGAAGACTTGTATTTGTTGTTATGGGGTGATTTGAAAACAATGTTTAAACCACATGTAGAAGATAAAATATGGAGGAATCAACAAGATTACAAAGTTTTGGATTGGAAGCTGTATGACGCCTGTGGAGTACATTCCTTGAGGATGCAACATATGCAGATTTACATGTTGGTAGAGAAGAAGTATCCCCCTTGCACACTTACACTTTCAATGATGTTAGAAAAGATTCTTATGATTGACTATGAAAGTGAAATGGTCCTTTTTTAGCTTCTTAAATCTTCATAAACAGCTTCTCTATTATTGAGCAAGGCAGGGAGTACTAGTTTCTTTTACTTGTTTTCTTTTCCCTTTATTCGTTTTTACAGGTACTTCTATAGAACATTGGGGACAATATTAAACTTAAGTGTAGGAGGGATGTTGGGATTAAAAGTCTTCTTGATGCTGTTAGAATTACTGCTGCTCATGTTTGTGTTAATGCTGCTCATGGAGTTAGTACTGCTCAGAGACTTCAAAGAAAATATGCTAAGTGTTTACTACTGCTAGTACAAAGTTAGTACTGCTAGTGAATATTAGTACTGCTAGTGAATATTAGTGCTGCTAATGAACTTCAAAGAAAATATGCTAAGTAGTTACTACTGCTAGTACAAAGTTAAGACTGCTTAGCTGAAGTTAATGCTGCTAGTGAAAATATGCTTGAAGTTACTACTGCTAGTGAATATCAAGTTAATGCTGCTAGTTAGTACTGCTTATATGATATGTATTAGTTGTTTATAGAAAAGATTTTAGATACTTAGGAAAGTATTGTAAGCCGATTAGGACTCCTTGGTGTATAAAAGGAGGTCCTAGGGCATAGAGTTATATACAATTAGACGTATAATTCATAGCTTCAAGGTCTTTGTAACCCTAATACTTTGTGAGTATTCGTATTTTTCTTAGCTTCAAGGTCTTTGTAACCCTAATACTTTGAGAGTATTCGTATTATTATTAATAATATTAGAGTTTATTTGGTTTGCATTACTATTATATTAAGAATTCTTCTTATATTAAAGATTAGATTCCGCAAATCTTATTAATCCATCCAAAATAACGCTTTACTAAAGTTTTGTTAGATTTATTAAAATATAACTAAACCTTAAACAGCATAAGTAAATCGATCTATTAATGTGGGATCAAACAAAAGATGTGTGACCAAGGCCATTAAATGCCTAATCAAGATGAAAAGTAGGAAAGACGAAGGAGGAGTCACGTAAGAGGTGTGACTCCGAGTCTAGCTACAAGATTCGTTAAATAAAGAAAATCGCTTTTTAGGAGGCAACCCAATATTTTATTTTCCTACATCTTAGGAGTGTCTTGTGTGTCTTGTATCATGTTTGTTAGAGTCATATGTTTGTGCTAATAATTTTCGTGGTTTATGCAGTATTTTTGCAAGAAATAACTAATAAATTAGTGTGCAGAATTTCTTTTCCAAAAAACAAATGTGAATTGATCACAGTGTCTGGAGACGGCGTTAGGATTTTTCCTGACGGTGTCACATCTCCAGACTTGTTAAAATTCAAATTTTCTATTATTTTTGAACATAAATTTTGTATAATTTCCAGAATTTGTATTTTTCCTAAAACTTACAGAAAACCATAATTACATTAGTACATTCATCCTATATTTATTGATTTTGTAGTGTCAAACCCATAATCACATCATTGTATATTATTATCCAGCAGATTTTACACTAGGTGTATTGTTTCTTGTCTTTGACCTGCAAGTCATATTTGATAAGAAGAAGCTTTGAAGTTCATAGGAGTTTCATATGGACGATTCTTGGATGACGATTTAACCAGCTTATCATTTGTTTCTTCTCTATTATTGAGCAACACCAGGGGAGTACTAGTTTCTTTTCCCTTTTTCTTTCCCTTTATTTGTTTTACAAGTACTTTTATGAATAATAGAGGATAATTGTTCAACATAAGAGTGGGGGGTGGTGGGGGGGGGGGGAATTAAGCCCTTAGAAACTATTCCTTCAAATTGCAATTTTCTTTGTCCTTAAAATGATGTGTAATATACCGAAACATAGCGTAAGAAGTGGTAATTTTTTAACGCAAATTAATTTTTTATGGCACATACTGATGAAAACTGAGTATTATTAGCGTCTCATGGATAGGAATTATATGACTAGCACAAAAACCTTACCACTTTAAAAATTCCACCCCAAAAATGTGAGGTTTGCCCCTAGATCTTTAGGAAAGTCAGTAACCATCTTTGATACCTAAGAGAGTTTACAAACTTTTAGCTTGCTCAAGTTAAGGGAAATGAGCTATCATGTTGTCACGTTCATGGATTTTGATCATGCAATATTGGTTTTTGTTTGCTTTTTCTAGAGCATTAGTATAGGTTAAAACTATATGAGAGTGTACCGGTACTGTATTAAATTCTAGAACTTGTTTTTGTGATTCATCCCGAGACCTCTAGTAAGACCGTACTTGTGTGATTAGGATTTGCTAAATGATAAGAGGCACTAGGATAAACCCTGTTTTAAACATGTATTTGTTATGATGGTCTCCCCGATCATATAACTATCCCCACACCCTTGCTTCGCACTCATTTTTAGTGCAAGATACCCCTAGTACACCCCTCCGAGCCTATCCTTTGCGGTTCTCGTAGTTTTCTGGTGGATTCCAGATCATTAATGAAGAGCATTGTTTACACCCTTAAACAATTGTTACACCCCAAATCGCCTTATCCTTCCTTATAATACGCGCTTTTGGTATCCTTATTGTTAGTAAACCCTTTTAATTTTTACTGAGTTACTGGTATCAAAGTCCGAGTCTATGATTAAGGTAGACAGTTTTGGGATGATTGGGATTCATGATAGATTTTACTTTATGAAGAGATGGGGAAGAAAGTCAGTTTATTACCCCCTATATGTGCGTAATACGCTCCATTATGTGTGATCCGCAGCAAGTTTGGTTCATTAGTTAGTTTGTAATTATGAGTTCTAAAACTTAACCGTAGGGGTGAAATTATAAACCCTAAGTCATGTATTATTATGTTTCAGCATATGGCAGGGCAAAAGTGTACGGAAAATGTATATAAAAAAAAGTCAAATTATTACCCCCATATGTGCTTAATACACTCCATGTTTGTTGATCCTTTCAATTCGGGTCATTAGATTAGTTAATGTCATTGAGTATTAAAAACTCAAGTGTAGGGGTGCAATTATGAACCCCAAGTCATGTATTATTATGTTTCAGCAGATGGTAGGGCAAAAGTGTAAAAAAAATAGAAGAAAAAAAAAAGAAAAAGAAAAAAATCAAAAAAAATATAAAAAGAAGAAGAAAAAAAATGTACGGGCTGCCATCTTGCTTATGTTTATGTTTATGTCAAGAAAGAGTCAGAAAAGAAAAAAAAGAGTTTGATGTAGAGTTTGTATATCTTTGTCCTATAGTGGTCGAGTCTTGGCTTAACAATGCCTTACGTGTATTCTTGTATTTAATTAACTCACCACCACCCCAAATTCACCCAAATATATCCCCTCCGTTTTCATTTCCATTTAACTTACACCCAAACATCACAACCTTTTAAAGACCTCTTTGATAATAATTCCTAGGTGCTTACGCCACAACGGTGGAGGTTTGATCCTTTATCAAGCTTATGGTAATTTATATGCTATGACAGGCAGTGAGTGTTAATTTTCCGTTTCCCATATTATTATAATTCATTATACACCCAAGAGAAAGAGAGAACCCAAACACTTATGTGAGGTGCTAGTATATAATTTCCGTGCTTTTAATTACGAGGTCTAATTGGTTGTGTAATAAACTATCTTTAAAAAGTAAGTTAAATGCCCCTGATATTGCTATTGTTTAGGTAGAAAAGCCTATTTTTTAGGACAAGCAAATTCCAAGTGTAGGGGTATTTGATGAGGTGTCATTTTATACACTTTTTCGGGGTCATTTAACCCCCTAAATCTTGCAAACATGCTCAAAATACGTGCTTAATCGTTTCTTTTTGTGTTTTTAGCACTTGAATGACTTTTGGAGGAAATACACATGACTTGAACTCAATTTAGGAAGAAACGAACGAGATTACAACTCTACACCAAAGTCGACGAAGAAAAACCATACAGACTGTAGAGACGGCGTCGCAATTTCTAGCGACGGCGTCAAAATGTACAAGCGACGACGTCAGGATTTTTGAGTCGGCGTCAGAACGTAACCAACTTAACAAAACCCTAGAAGATTCGACGTAGAGACGGCGTCGCGATTGTTTTTCTATATATACAAACTCAGTTTTAGGGGTTTAAAGTGCGGAACTTGGGAGAATTCGTAGGGTATCTTAGGGAGCAAAATTTTATTACCTTTTGGGTCGTTTTTAGGGTTCTCAAACCCTTTTGTATCCATCATTTACTCCATGTTTTAATCAAGTGAAGTTGTTTATCCTTTAATATTTCAATATGTCATATTGTTTGATTAATTATTGTTCTTCGCTTTCTTATAACATACTAGGCTAGATCTATTAGTGTTTATTTATGATTGCATGAAACTTACTTTGTAGATCCTTTTAATATTGCTTCTTGTTGATGGATGTGCGCGTTAGGCTCTAGAAAACTACCTTCTTAATTTCTTACGAAGACGTATAGGGAAACGTAATTGTATATAAATGATACCATCGGTAACAGTCTTCATACTACCTTACCCTTTTATGGTTGATCACCTTTTAAGTGTTTTAATGCATGTAATGTACTCTTAGGGGCCTTGTAATAGTCTTCATACTATCTTACTTGTGCGTTGCATTAACAGAATATTGACGGCGGGTTCGTGTAATTCGTTCATGAATTAGGAAATACTTACACATTGCATCACAAGGGTGATAGGCATTAGAATTAAGAGAAGCAAACTAAGGATTAATGCATGATTAAGTAAACACATTTATTTACCTATACAAGTTTCCACCTTAGTTTAGATTTAATTTAGTGTAATTTAGTTTAATTAGTTTAAAACCAAACCCCTTTCAAACCAGAGAAATTACTTTCTTTCATAAAATATAAAAATACAAAAATAATCTTCTTTCAAACTCTAGACCTTAGTTACGTTTAGTTCGAACCTTCACACGTTATTCTCCTAGAGTACGATAACAACCCCCGAGTCTTGCCTATAGTACGCTGCAACGATTAGGTACTCTGCCTAGGGGATTGTAAAACTTCTTGTGAGTTTGCAAAACCTACATCAATTTTCCTTAGATCCCCCTCAATTATTGAGAGCCTGATATAGTGTTGAGTACACAATTTTGAAAGATTTTGAATTTATTGAAAAATTCTTGAAAAATTATACTCGAACACTATATATTTATGAAGTTACACTACATTTTACAAGATTAACTGAATCTCCAATATATCTTTATCTTTAAGGCTTTTAAAACTATGTGATTATTTTCAAACATTCCTAAGCCTTCTAAATTGTATTTAAGCCCCTAAAGTTATTAACTTATGGCAATTGAAGCCCTTGGAGTTAAACTACATTAACTCCCCCTCAACTTATTATCCGTTAAGTTAAAACTTTTTCCATATAATGTATGTGACTTGTTGAAGATTATTCGACAACATTTTCTCCCCCTCGAACAAAGACCCGTGTTCTATTTAAAGAGCTGTAGTCTTTGTTTGAGTGGACGAATTTTCTTGAAAATCTTTTTGTGATGTTGAAAACTTATTATGATTTTAAGGAAACATTTTTTCACATGATTAACCTAAACATGATTTGAAAAATCAATGTTTATTTGAAAAACTGTTTGGGTTAAACAGAAGATTGCTCTTCTTTTAAAAAAAAATAGATGCACTTACACGTACACTATTCTTTGAGAAAGCCAGAGTTGTGTAGCAAAGTATACACAAGCCATTTACATAAACATCAAGTAGTTCATGCTTGAGAAAATTTCTTTTCCCGTTGAGAGGATAAGTTATCTTTTTGGCGATATACTTTCTTTTAAATTTAAGACCGAGTTACAGTCTGAAATAACTGTAAGCCAATGACATGTTTTGAAAACATTTGAGACTTTTGCTTCAACTTTATTTACAACTCCGTGTCATTGTTGAATGACATTTCTAAAGACGTAAATATTATCAATTTTTAGAAGACATGTCAAGAGAAATATTTTCTGGATTTTTTTCAGTTTTTCTAATTTTGTATTTTGTATTTTGTTTTTCTGGTTTTATATTTTTCTATTTTCTTTTTATAAAGTTTTTCAAAAATGGAAAATCTTTTTGGATATATTTTTTAATAAGTATATACATAGGATACATGAAGAGTGTACATAATTACTCTTCCTCTGATTCTGCAAGGCGTTTGAGTGTTTTTGGAGTCATACTCTGCATTCTAAGGCGACTGAGTAGAAATTTAAAGCGTTCCCTGGCTAATGCTTTGGTGAATATGTCCACAAGTTGATATTTCGTCCTTACAAAATATAGCTCAACCACACTGTTTTCAACCTGCTCTTTTATGAAATGGTATTCGATGTCAATGTGCTTGGATCTTGAGTGCTGGACATTGTTGCAACATAAAGCGATTGCACTTTTGTTATCATAGTATAGAGGAATTTTATTAAATGCAAGCCCATAGTCTGTCAGCTGTGATCTCATCCATAGGATTTGGGCACAACATCAAGATTGGGATATGTATTCTGCCTATGTGGTTGAGATAGGAGTGCATTTCTGTTTCTTTAATGACCAGCTCACAAGTTTGTCTCCCAAGAACTGTGCATTGCCAGATGTACTTCGTCTAGTGTCTTGACACCCTACATGATCTGCATCTGCGTATGCTGTTAGTTCAATTCCAGTGTCCTTTAGATACCAACGACCTATATGTATGGCTCCTTTAAGGTACTGAAAGACCCGTTTAAATGCAGTATGGTGCTTTTTGGTAGGCTTTGCCTGATACCGGGCACACATGCAGACAACAAGTACTAGGTCATGTCTAATGGATGTAAGATACATAAAGGAGCCGACCATACCGCGATAACGAGTAGGGTCAACTGGTATCCCTTGTGGATCTTCATCAAGTTTAGTTCTCTCTACCATTGGAGTGTCTACAGGGTCACTGGATTCCATTCTATATTTCTTAATTATTTAAAGAGCATATATGGATTGATTAATAAAGATGCCTCTGGGATTTTGAGAAATTTGTCATCCAAGAAAGAAAGACATTTTTCCCATCATCGACATCTTAAATTTTAAACTTATCATGTTTGAAAAAGTATCACAAAGTTTAGTATTTGTAGAAGTAAAAATGATATCCTCGACATAAATTTGTATCAGTAAGATATCTTTTTCTTCTTTCCTCGTGAACAATGTCGGATCGAAAACACCCTTTGAGAATTTATGGGAGAGTAAAACCTTGATAGCATGTCATACCAAGCACGTGGAGTCTGTTTTAACCCATAAAGAGCCTTCTTTAGTCTGTACACGTAGTTGGGATGATCTTGATCTACAAACCCCTTACGTTGGCTGATATAGACCTCTTCCCTTAACACACCTTTCAAAAATGCAGTCTTGACATCCATTTGGTAGACTGTCATATTCTTGTAGGCGAAATTTGCTATGAAGATTCAGATGGCCTCTATCCGTGCAACTGGTATGAATGATTCTTCAAAGTCTATTACTTCCTTCTAACGGTAACCCTTAGCCACTAACCGAGCCTTGTTCTTTTATACTCCCCCAAATTTATCTAAGTTAACTTTGAATAGTCACTTAAGGTTAATGAGCATAATATGATTAGGGCGAGGTACTAATTCCCATACTTGAAGTTGATTGAATTCATGAATCTGCTCTTGCATGGCGTCAATCCAACAAGATTCTTTCATAACCTCTTTGTAGTTCTTCGGTTCGACTTTATTGAGAAATGCATCAAAATAACATCACATGGCATCGGTTTGTAGTTGGAGTCTTATTGAAACTGGTCGTGAAGGATTTCCAATAACATTGTACAACGGGTGATCTTTTTGTCCACTTCTTGAGATGATCAAACGGTTGGTTGATTTGAAGCAAATTTGTTGGAATTACATCCCTTAATGATGATTGTTTAGAACTCGGGTCTAGAGTAAAAATATTAATGAAGGGGTCATTATCAAATTATGCATTTTGAATTCCTTATATTTGTTCTTTAACACCTTGATGTATGACTGGAGCTTGTGTTTCCTTAGTTGTTGGTGACGTACTAGCATATAGTGCATCTTGATCAATTGTGGTTGATGAAGGTGTACCAGTTGTATCATTTGGTAATGGAGCAGAAGCAGGAGGCACAGGAGATACAACACTTGGTGAGGGTTGAAAGTATTAATCAAACAATGGTTGAAATAAGATATCCCAGTCTTTCTTGGATGGTAGAACATATGGTGTTGAAGAAGATGAGTTTTGCACGAGTCCTGAACTGATATATCCAGGAGTCAAGAGTTGAGGCTCGGGTCCTGAACCGAATTATTCAAAAGCCATTACTGTCAGCTCATCAAATTCGACATGAATTGTTTCCATGATCATTCTTGTTCGTTTGTTGTAGATCCGATACGCTTTCTTTACAGGAGAATAACCAATGAAGATACGGATATCAGCTTTGAGTTTCAGTTTTCTAAGATCTTCACTGTTATTGGTTGGATAACACAAGGCACCAAAGACATAAAGATACTTTAGATTAGGTTTACAGTCATTCAACAGCTTATACGGTGTTTTGTTATGTAGAGTACGAATCACATATCAGTTTTGGGTGTAATAAGTGGTTGCCACAGCTTCTGCCCATAAGAACAATAGAGCCTTTGAAAATATCAACATAGTACGAGCAGCCTGTACTAAAGTTTGATTTCGCCTTTCAATGACGTCGTTCTATTATTGAGTTCTCGCAACTGAGGTTTGATGAGTTATCCGGACATCTTCATAGTAGCTTCTCAGAGTCTGATTAACAAACTCTGTTCCATTATCTGTTAGAATGTTTCTGACAGTTTCATTAAAAGCGACTTGTACTTTCTTCAAAAATTTAATTACGAACTCAGGAGGTTCATCCTTTAAACATAAAAATTCATCCAAGTAAACCTTGAATAATCATCAATGATGACTAATATATATTTCTTCCCGTTTATACTCTCGACACGCATTGGCCTACAAAGATCCATGTGCAACAGATATAATTTTTCTTGGATACTATTTTCATATTTGGGTTTATGAGAATGTTTCTTGCTTTTCCTTAATGAACATGCAAAACACATATGGTCTTTCTCGTATTTAAATTTAGGCAAACCTCGAATGAGACTATCTTTAGCCAGTTGATTAATGGTACCGAAGTTTAAGTGAGATAAACGATGATACCATAACCACGATTTGGTTTTAGAAGCTTTGGACAAGAGACATATTAGAGAGGACTTCAACATATCTTCCAGTGAGATTGTATACAAATTTGAACCTCGTGATCCCTTGAGTAGATCAACACCGTCTAAATCACGAACAAATCACATATGTTTTCGAAAAGCTACTTCAAGATCAGAATCACATAATTGACCTACTAAAAATAAATTGTGTCCAAGCCCCTCTACGTAATAAACCCTTGAAATTGTTACATTCCCAATATGATAATCACCATAACTAATAATCGCTGCAACTTGATCGGTTCTGAATCTAACTGTTCTGATAAACTAGCTGATAAAGTCTGGTCATATGTTTAGAGCAGCCCGAATCCAAGTACCAAAGAACTATTTGGACAACTTGTATTAGACACGAAAAGAAGATGGAGAATTTGAAACAATGGATCCCCAATTACTTTTGGGTTCCGAGTTGTTAGAAGTCCTAGATTCTACAATCTTAGGTTCACTACTCGAACACTCAGTTGTTGTTTCTTTGGGTCTCCATTGAGAGACACTACTTGTTCATATGTTTGTGATTACAGTTGATTTAACAGATTTCCTAGGAGGCACTATTTTAGTGGAAGTGATTCTAGTTAAAGGGCACTTATTTCCAACTATAGTGAAAGTCCTTCATGTGGGTAACCATCTGTGTCCAACATTTGTAAACACGTTACCAGTATGTTTCCATTCTTTCTTTTTAACACTCTTAGACTTATCTCTAACACGTGCATTTACATCATTCAAATAATCAATAACACACATATCATGACTGGTAGAAAACAAACATTCATTACATGTTAAACACACAAATTCAAAATTCACATCTAACACAGCATGCTTAACATTTGCATTACAGACAGAAACATGATTTGTCTTATTCAAACTAGACTTAACATTCCTATGGTGGACTTCTACTTGTTTATTCTTCATGTTACTACTTGATGGTCGCGAGATCCTATTGTTCCTTGTATTGCTCCTAGGATGTGATCCGCTATCATTAGTGGAACTATTTACTCCTGTATAAAGCAACAAAGGTTTGTTAATGTTATGAGTTTTGTGTGGCTCTACTCATTTTTATGTGTTATTTTTTGATGTGGCACATGGCTCCTAAAACCTAACTTTCCTATTTCTGTTCATTGGTGTGACAACAACCAATTTCTTACAATTGTTTCGGGAATTAGGGCATGTAGCACTAACATATATTAACAACTCCTGAATTTGTTTCACAAACTTACAAGCATAGTCTAACGCATTATCTAATATTTTCAAAGCTCTAGCCTGCTCTACAATTTCATGGAGTGTTTTAGCATGTTTCTTTGTTCGTTTAAGATAATCCACATATGCTTCCATGTTTCTCTTAAGTTTAGGGGAAAGTGGTTGCAAATCTAACTTAAACATCCATGGGTCAATCATATTTGAATTATTCACTTGTTCATTACAATCAAACACATTTTTTCCTTTCAAAATTTCAACGTGTTTCTTTAAGTTGCTGATTGTTGTGTTCTTTTCTTGTAACTGAGCTTTCAAATCGTTTATTTCAAAAAATTCAAGAAATTTATGAGCATCCTGATTTTTTTATGGTCTGTCATTTTGAAAACTTTCTTTACTTTGTTGTACGACAATTTCAAGAGAAAGACAATGTTTTTCAAGTCATGCAAAATTGTTCAAAAGTTCATTAAAGAGATCTTTTTTAACCATATCTTTCTTTTTGATAAGCTCAGCCTCAAGTTCCAAACACTAATTATATGCCTCAACATAGCTCTTTTCCATACTAGCATAATTATCAACAAGATCATCATAAGAATTCATAGCAATACACACAATATCTTGAGACAATATTTGCTCCAAAAGTCGATCATTTTCAATTAAGAGTTCTTTCTTTTCAATCTCAAAATACTTTCTATCCACAGAACATTGATCAACCTCGATTTCCATTTGGTTAAAAACCACTTTCATTTCGTTAATTTCTTTGAAAAGACCTTACGAATGGTCAAAACGTTTCCGAAATATTTCTCTAAAGTTTGAAAATGGTATACGTCTTTTTCAAATGTCTTTATATATTCAAACCCTCCCAAGTACTTCTTTTCTATCCCATATGGACTGTGGTTTGACTTTTATTCTGGTCAAAGTTGTCAAGATCTTGTTCGAGGTCTCCCTAAGCTAAAATTTGAAAAGGAGCATCTGTGTTCTGCGTGTGCAATGGGCAAAAGCAAGAAGAAACCCTACAAACCTAAATCTAAAGACACCAACCAAGAAAAACTCTATCTTTTGCACATGGATCTTTGTGGTCCAATACGTGTCGCAAGTGTTAATGGAAAGAAGTACATCATCGTCATTGTCGATGATTACTCTCGATTTACATGGGTTAAATGCTTAAGGTCAAAAGATAAAGCTCCAGATTTCATAATCAAGTTTCTCAAGATGATCCAAGTGCGACTTAGAGTGCCTGTCAGCCGAATTAAAACATATAATGGAACTGAATTTGTTAATCAAACTTTGCGTGAATATTATGAGAAGGTTGGCATCTCTCATGAAACATATGTTGCACGTTCTCCATAGCAAAATGGTGTCATTGAGAGAATTTCAAATTTACAACCGACGTACCAGACGAATCATTGAGATAATTCACGTAGATTTTGATGAGCTAACTGTGATGGCTTCTGAACACAACAGTTCAGGACCCGCACTTCATGAAATGACTCCTGCAATAATCAGTTTAGGACTCATGCCAAACCCTCCTCCTTTAACACCATTTGTACCACCTTCAAGAACTGATTGGGATCTTTTGTTTTAAACACAGTTTGATGAATTCCTCAACCCTCCATCAAGTGTTGATTGCCCAACCTCTAAAGTCATTGCTCCAATTACTGAAGTAGTAGCTCCAGAACCCGCTGCGTCAACCGGTTCACCTTCCTCAACAACTGTTGATCAAGATGCACCATCACCTAGTAACTCACAAACAACACCCAAAACTCAATCTCCTGTCATTCCTAATGATGTTGAAGAAGACAATCATGACTTAGATGTTGCACACATGAATAACGATCCATACTTTGGTATTCCTATAACACCCCGTGTTTTCAAGTCATTGACGACGTCGATAAATCTACTATTTATTTTTAGTGTCGTACGCGTTTGCGTGTAATTTCATGTATTAAGTAAAATCGCGTAAGCTAAAAATTTGCGTTCAATGTAAACGAGCACCAAACAATTAAGCGTTTACATCAATCAAGTATTACATAATTATTTTGAGAATAACTATGGTCATTGTTCATTTTATTTTTATTGGTTACGTACATTTACTACGTTTCGCGATAAAGTGCGTTTAGGCATACCCGGAACCCCATTAATTAATCTACGCTTCAACGAATACTTAGTTTTACATCCAACACTCAAAGTTTTATTAAACTTTACCCAAGTAAATGTTGTTAGTCATATGTTTCATAAAAATAAACTAACAAAAGTCTACATGTTACCATTTGTATACAACTACATTTTATAAATGACTTTAAAACTACAAGTAACATTTCATACAAGTAAATTAGCTAGAAAAAAATAAAACATATACTCCCTCCCCCCTCCTAACCTATGGCTAAACAACAACATGGAGACAAGAAGCACACATTTTCTTCACCACTTGGACTTGTACATCAACTAGTTATTAAACATAGCCATACCATGTTTCTTTGACCAAAGACAAGATCACAAGTCTTCCTTAAGACCCTCCACATGTTTCTTGACCAACTATTGCATTCTTTTGACTAGGCTTACCATATATAAACTAGTATGAAGAGAAATAAACACATACATATGCTAAACACTTGGTAAAAGATCAAAAACCCTCCCCTCTTTGCTCCTTATAAGCCACGGCTCAAATAGCCAACCCAAACAAACCATACAATCTTTTTATACAACTCACACAAGCTTTCATACACTATATCTAATATACCTCAAGATGGTTTAAGGGTTTGATCAAGCCTTAACAAGTATTTATCAAGAAAAGGAAGCTAGGTTTTATATTTGGAAAACTAGGGTTTTCTTGTTTGCAAGCTTGGTTTAAAAATCTAAACAAGGGTTTAGATTGTATTTCTCATCATCATACATCACTTTGAGGTTATCTATAAACCTTTATGTCTTTACTTTTCTCATTTTTATAAGTATATATGTTCTATATAGTTAAATCACCATTTAGGGTTTTAAACATGTTAAATGGATAACTTACTTATGATTATGATTTTTAACACTTTTACATATGATATGTTATTGTTAATATCATGATAAAATGGACATAGAAGTATTGTACCATGTTGATTTAGTGTAGAAATGGTTATATACAAAATTAGGGTTTTTAAAGTTAATTAAGGAAAGTTATGATTTTATGTGAAGTTATGAACTTGTGATCTTGGACTAATGGACAAATTATGGATCTTGGACTATATAATATATATGACATAAGTATATTATGAGTTATAAAGAAATTGTGGTATTTTAAATTGTTAAAAAGTATGTATAAAACAAGTATATAATTAATTATATAAAAGACACAAAAGGGGCTGTTTGGATTCGAAATCCAAACAGTGGGTTTGACATTTTAAAAAGATATTACATCTCGTGACGATTCCAAAAAGGTAAGAAACTCGAAAAACGGATTAATAACGAAAAAGATACGCTAATTACGAGTTATACGTTAATTAAACGGATTTATAAAATAACTTTTATAAATATTATACAAAACAGCAAGTTTGGTAATTTTAACAGATTATACATATTTTTAGGATTCCAAAACAATAAGAAACGTAATTTTTTGATTAAAAACGAAGAAGTTATGAATTACGCAAGTTTATATACTTAAAATGTATAAAAATATTTTTATAAAACTATTTTTATAAAAAGTTACTGTTCATGACAGAACTTTAATTTTGTAAACTTCATAAATAAATAGAACTTTCAATTACGAGAACGTGCTCGAAAGAATTACTAAAAACGGAGCTAAAACGAATAAAATACGACGTTTACAATAATTTGAGTTTATAAAAGTAATTTTATAAACTATAAACAGTAAAAATTACTGCTCATCAGCAGAACCCACTTATTAAAAATGTGATAATTTTGATAACAAAGACGTGGTCGAAAAAATACTAAAATCGGGATTAAAACGAACAAGTCATTGCATTTACGGGTATTACGACAATTAAATTTATAAAAGTAAATTTATAAAAAGCCATGAACAGTAAAAGTACTGTTCATCAGAAGGTTATAAAATATAAAAATGTAATAATTATATACATCATCTCAATACGAAGACGTGGACGTAAGAAACGCGAGAAACGGGTTTAAAACGGGAAAGTTATGCTAGTTTTACTAAAACGATAATTATAAACGTTTTCACTCTATAACAACGATTTCTAAATTACAAATAGACGGTGATGAAGCTATATAGAATTATATGTGGTTATCAAAGTACTATATTACTAGGGAGTTTCATAATGAGGCCTCTTCGGGGTGGCGTATCGACGAGTTGTTGGATTTACGATTTAAAGTGTCCTAGCTCCTCATACGTCACTACATGACCTCTTAAATTATGATAGCCCGAACGATAGTATGATGTAACTAACATAGACTTGTATATGATGTTAGTTAATCAAAGCGATTAGTGCTTATACGACCTATGTTAATTTAGGTTGCATTCGATCATTTACATGACGCGCTATCTGTGATATTTGGATTATCAGTAACTCAAGGTGAGTTCATAGCCCCACATTTTTACTATTTCAATGATCTATAACTTTAGGGTGGAAACATGCTTTGTTTCATAAATTGGACGCAAGTGTATATTTTATATTGATTACGTGTTTTCCTAAGTAGCGATAACCCAAGTTGAGCCCATTATCATGAACTGTCAATTGCATAGATGTAGTTGTGAAATACATTATGTGAGCGTAAATGTTATGAATAGATCTCTTTGGGATTTACCTCCCCGTTTGGGTGATTAGCTATCACCGAGAACGAACGTTATAGCATGTCGGATTTGGGATGTTTAGCGTTAAACATCTCATCGGGCAGAATAGCAATATTTATTATTGCGAATATAATTGTCGAGCTTCAGTGTCATAAGCTTAGGAAAACGTAATCGGATTTTGTGATGTCTGCATCTGTTGCTTTATCACAGGGAAAGTCTTGCGGTCCTGCATATTATAATTTACTATCCTATGAATTCACCAACATTTTTGTTGACGTTTTAAAGCAATGTTTTCAGGTGATCAATAGGCACGAGGTGCCAGGGATACATTGGTGACACTTTTGGTTATCACGCTAAAGATTTGGATGTAATATGTTTTGGGAAATGTATTGTCAATCTTTGTAATATCAAACACTGAACAAGTAAAGCTGTATGCTTTGTGTAACAAGTCTTTTATCAAATCCAATGTACCATTTTAAACGACTTTTCATCGTTCTTATATATCTTGTGCTATTGATCTATGAAGTGACACGCCCCGGATATCCTTATTCTGCTACGACCCAATTTGGGGGTTGTTACAAAGCACGTCGTAAATATTCTATATATGACAAGGAATTTTTTGCCATTATACGAAGTTTGGAATATTAGCGTCATTACTTATTGTCTAATGAGTTTATCCTTTTTTTCCGATCACAAAGCTCTGAAATATATCAATGGACAACTTAAGCTAAAACCTCGTCATGCCAAATGGGTTGAATTCCTACAAGCTTATTCATTCGTCATTAGGCATAAAGCATGTACATCAAATACCGTTGCCGATGCTCTAAGTCGACAACATGTTCTCACTACTGCAATGAAAGTTCAGGTATGTGGTTTTGATACTTTTCGAGAATTATACCAAGATGATCCAGACTTTAGGAATATTTAGAACCAGCGTCACAATAAGCCTTTTCAAGGTTTTTCAAAACATGAGGGATACCTCTTTAAGGGTGCTCGCTTATGTGTACCTCTAAGTTCATTACGGGATTCAATTATTTTAGAAAGTCATGCGGGGGGTCTTGCGGGTCACTTCGAGAGAGACAAGACATTGGACTTAATCCGTGGTCAATTTTATTGGCCCAAAATGGAGCGAGATGTTTCATGAATCATTGCACGATGTCGGGTTTGTCATGTTTCCAAGACCCACCATACAAACGCCAGTTTATACACTCCGTTACCCGTACCCGAGGCTACATGGGAAGACATTAATTTGGATTTCGTTATGGGTTTACCTCGAACCCAAAGACAAAAGGATTCGATTATGGTAGTTATTGACAGGTTTTCTAAAATAGCTCATTTTGTACCTTGTTCGAAAACATATGACGCGAGCCAAATTGCTAGGTTGTATTTTTCTGAAATTGTTAAACTCCATGGGATTCTAAAGACACTAACTTCAGATCACGATGTCAATTTTGTAAGCCATTTTTGGTGCACGCTTTGGAAACGTATGGGTTCGAAGTTGTAGTTTAGCAGTTCGCACCACCCTCAAACGGATGGTAAAACGGAGGTTACCAACCGGAGCTTGGGAAATCTGTTGCGTAGTCTCATCGGTGATTGTCCAAGCAATGAGATCTTACACTTGCTCAAGCCGAATTTGCCTATAATCGTTCTACTAATCGTTACGGAGTTGGTGGAGGTAGGGTCGAGGCGTGTTCCCTCCAATCCTGGTGATGTTGTGGTTGCCCTTTCTGCCCATGAGAAAGGTGATGGTTTGGATTCCTCTTCTGCTGCTGGTAAAGAGGCTGCTGTTAACCCCCCCCTCGAGGTTTAGACTTAGTTTTACCTTTCTCCTTTTCTTTTCTCTTTTTTTTGTAAGTCCCTTTTCTGTTTAGGGGATGGGCGCGTGGTATACTAGAGAACACTTGTTGCTTTGAGCTTAGGGCAAACTGACTGTAGATGTATTATTGTCCATCCAGCAAATCCTGAATCGTAACACCCGCCATAGGCCGAATAGCTTCCCCTTGGGACCTATAGCATAGCTGGTCAAGCCTCCGTAGGTTCAATGAGCTAAATATTGCTTTCCAGAGCAGACATCACACTATCACGCCTGGCTTTTTGAACTTGCCTGGTTACTAGCTCGTTAAGTATGGTTTTACTTTCCTTTTTGTGTAAATGCCGACTATGTTCGGTTAGCGTTACCGGCCTCGTCCGGCCTGTAATAAGTACTTTGCAATGTAATCCACTCTTTTAGTGTGTCAATTTGTTTCTTATAGCTTGTTTGTAATGTTGATACATTTGTATCTAGCACTTTAGCATTTGTTTATGCCCCCAAAACGCCTTATGTTTGCTCTTGCTATATGTTTTTTGTATGGTCCGGACAATTACATCCGGACCACCTCATATACCGGAGCAAATGTTTATTAGCTATCTTCGTATACATTACAAGTTGCTTGTGTTTCCTTACATGTTCTCTCCACGACGTTGTTGTTCATCGGAGTCCCTTGCTCGGGAGGAGGGATCACTGTGTCTCCTCCTCCGGCTTTATGCTAAAGTTTTCGTGTTTTAACTTTGCCTTCCCATATGTGTTTCGTGTCTATGGAGTAAGTGTTTTCCTTTACTAATATCCGGAGGTAGCAAGCCATTCGGAGCTTACCATGCTTCGTGTTTACATCATTGTTACTTATCTAACAGAATTTTACTTTATCATGCTAAGGTAAAAATCAAATACTTAAATTTAAAAATAGAAGGGCCCTCCAAGGTGAGCTGACATTCTGAAAATGACTACCTCAGATGGGTTACATAGTGCTATTAGACATATGCTACTATTACAAGTTCATTCAGTTACTCCCACTAGCTTCATGATTGTAATTTGGTTCTTATAACACCTCGTGTTTTAGGGTCATTTACGACGTCAATAAATTTACTATTTATTTTTAGTATTGTACGCGTTTACTTTTAAATAGTAATCGTTAAGTTAAATCGTGTAAGCTAAAAATTATCGTTCAATGTAAACGGGCATCAAACAATTAAATGTTTACATCAAGCAAGTGTTAAGTAATTATTTTGAGTATAATTATTAACTTTGTTCATTTTATTTTTATTGGTTACGTAAAGTGTTTACGTTTCGCGATAAAATACGTTTAGGCATTCCCGGAACCACCAAAACTTTTCTACGCTTCAACAAATACCCACAATTATACCCAATACCCAAAAATTTCATAAATAACTCATATATATGCATGTATGGCCGGATTCAAAGAGAAAAACACAAGAAAATATCAAAAATCTTACAACTTGATATTGTACTTCACCAACTAATTAAACCATAAGACTTTCACTAGAAAAAAATGACCAACTATCCCTTAAATTCCTCATCTTGTCCAAGCATAGTGAAATATGTATCTAGACTTATTATCAACTAGTTACAAGAAGTATATAAGCTAGCAACTAGAAGTAAACTCACACACTCTTCATTTTGCTAAGTGAAAAAGCTCTCTTTTCTCTCTTTTCCTCCTCCAACCCACGGCCAACACAAGAACACCCCAAATAATCCATATCAAATTTATTTAACACATTTACACACATTCCTTCATGATATCTAAGATAACCTTAGGTGTTTAGAAGGTTTGGTTTAAGGTTTACAAGGGTTAATCAAGCAAGAAGCAAGATTAGGGTTTCATTTGGAATTAGGGTTTTCAAGGGTTGTAAGCTAGGGTTTGGTTTCTAAACAAGGGTTTAGATCACTTTGTTCATCACTACACTTCATATTAAGGTTACCTAAAACTCTTAATCTCTTTGTTTTCATGATTTTATGCATATATAATGTTTGTGTAGTTAATCACCATCTAAGAACATGTTTACTTGTAAAAATGGATTTTTACACTTGTTTATGATTTGGTAAACTTTTATATATGTTGTATGAATGTTCATATCATGTTATAATGGAAGTATAAGTAATGTACAAGTGTTGGTTATGTATAAAAAGTATATGTAAACAAGTTAACTAAAAAGTATACTTATGAAAGTTCATGGGTAAATAAGTGTGTACACATTTGGATCTTGTGATTTTTGGATAATAAATGGACTAATCATGGACTAGAGACCCTAAGGATGTAATACATGTGATTATGAGTGTTGTAATGGACTTGTAACAAAGTGATTAAACTTAAAAGTTAGAAAACCCCATTTTAAACAGATTTTAAAAAAATGTTCAAAACCTTCTGTTTGAAATTCAAATTTAACATATATATTTTATGATTTTATAAAATACTACATGTCACAAGGATTGTGGGCATGTGGAGAACTAGAAAAACCGATTTATAACGAAGGAGATACGCTAATTTTAAGTTATATGTTAATTAAACGCATTATAAAAGAAATTTTATAAAAACAAGTTATAAAATACTTCTGATATATAAGGTTTATTATTTTTCCCATATAGTACATAATTTTAGGATTCTAAAACAATAAGAATCGTAACTTTTCAATCAATAATGAAGGAGTTATGAATTTCGCAAGTTTACAGTAATTAAAGTTTATAAAAATAATTTTATAAACTATGAGCAGTAAAAATCACTATTCATAACAGATACATATTTTTGAAAAATGTTATATTTTGATAAGATTTGTAACTACGAAGACGTGCTCGAAAGAATCACTAAAATCGAAGCTAAAACAGATAAAATACGACATTTACGGGTTTACGTTAATTAAAGTTATAAAAATAAGCTTATAATTGTTATGAATAGTAAAAATCACTTTTCACCAGGGGATTTCAAAATATAAAAATGTAATATTTTGATACATCGACTTAATACGAGAACATGGACGTAAGAAACATCCCAAACGGGCTTAAAACGAGAAAGATACGCACTATTTTATACTTGTGCACTATTTCCTGACGTGAATAGTGTTGGTTCGTTTTTAATATAAATTTTTGCGAAACATTTTAGAATTATTTATATAATATTTATACATGTCCTAAACTTTATAAATATTATTTTACAAAGACAATTGAACTATTTATTCGATTATACGAGTACAAACACACGGATAATATTTATCAAAAACAATTTAAATATTATTTCACAAACTCAATTAGATGGTAATGTAGCTATATAGAATTATATATGGTAGTAGTTATTCAAAGTACTTAGTACTCATACGACCTATAATTGATTAGGTTGCATTCGGGGGTAATTGTGACGCATTTTCTTTTGTGATTTACATTGTTAAACTCATTCACTCGAGGTGAGTTCATAGCCCCACGTTTTACATTTTATAATGATTTATAAGTTTGTGGGTGAGAACATGCTTTGTTTTATAATTGGACGCAAGTGAACATTTCATATTTAAATTGATTACGTGTTTGCCTAAGTAGCGATAACCCAATGTGCCCACTATCATGAACTGTAAATCACTTGGAGGGTGAGCGCGAATGTTATAAATAGATCTATTTGGGGGTGACGCCCCCGTTCGGGTGATTAGCTATCACTGGTGTCGAAACTACCGAGCCAACGAACGTATACCATGTCGGATTTGGGATGTTCTGGGTTAGAACATCATCATGGGCAATGTAGGCAATTTATATTGCAATTTATTTATGTCGAGCTTAGGGAAACGTAATTATATTTTCGTGATGTTTACATTTAATGTATTATCACGGGGGAATCTTGCGGTCCTACACTTATATAATTTACAAACCTATGAATTCACCAACATTATTGTTGACGTTTTAAAGCATGTTTTTCTTAGGAGGTCAATAAGGCACGAGGTACAAGGGATACATTGGTGGTCATTATTTTGGAAGTCATTTGCATTAAAGATTTGGTTGCATTACATTTTGGAGAAACATTTGTTATGAACGAGAATCTTTGTATAATTTAACAACGAATAAGTAAAGCTTCAAGATTTTGTATAAAACAATTTGCTAAATCCAATGTATCGGTTTTAAACGACACTTTTAAAGGTCGTTCTTATATATGTTATGCTATTGATCTATGAAGTAACGCCCCCAAACCCATATTCCGCTGCGACCCATTTTGGGGGTGTTAAAGTTCTGCCCTTGGCGCATTGCTTGCTGCTTTTCCCTTCTTGCTGCTGCTTGTCTCTTCCACTGATGGTCTTGTTTTGATACCCACCGATACTTCCTGATTGAGAAATTCCAACTTTATGGTTGCCAATCCTGTTAACACCTCTACTTTGGAATTCAAAATTTTTAGGAGGTGTGTGATTCAAAATCTATAGAATGGGGCTGTTGCATTCAAGATTTCTTCTTTGTACTTTCTCTCTTGTTTCGTTACTGGTGTGTGGCTCCCTTCTACCTAAGCAACCAATGTTAATGAATCAATGAAGATATGAAAGTCTTTCATACCTTGATTAGTGGAGGTGGCTAGCCCTGCCAATAATGCCTCATAATCCATGACATGGTTGGATGCATGAAACTTCAGACGAATGGCATACGAATGCATCTTTTCCTCGAGACTAACTAGGATAATTCCTATACCCAAACCTTCTTCAATTGTTTTTTTGCCTACATACAACCGCTAAGCCCTTGGTGTTGAGGTTGATTTTACTTGAAGCTTCTTGCTTAGGGTGAATGTTCCTCCCTCGTTTGCATCTAGTGTTCCCTCTATTTGCTCTCCTTGACCGAAGAACTTCTTCATTACTAATCCTTCAGCTTCCTTTCTTAGGATATACGAGATGTCATATGTACGTATTTCAGCGGCCCATTTTGCTAATCGTCCTTCTTTTCCAGAGAGTTTCAGTATTTCTTCTATTGGTCCATCGGTTACCACCTTAACCTTATGATTTCTAAAGATTGTTCTCAAGGATCTTATTGTATGAATTAGTGCTTGTACCCTTTTTTCCGTTGGGGTGTAGTATCTCTATTCCTTGTAGAGGTCGGCTCACATAGGAACAAGTATCTGGATTCCTTCCCTTTCTATCAGTAGTGCGGAACTTATTGTCTCCATCCTTTATCGTAGACATAACATCAGAGTCTCTCCTTCTTTGGGAATGGCCAATGTTTGCAACTTGCCTAATTTCCTTTTTATCCTTCGGAGAGCTTCTTCAACTTCATTCGTCCATCCAGCTTCTTTTGTTGTCTCCATCCTCGTTCGAGCCTTACGTAGGGGGTGTTTTAGTTCCGCAAGCTTCGAGATGAACTTGCTAATGGCTGTTAGTTGTAGGAATAAGCATCATATTTAATTCGGACTTCTTGGGGTAGGGCTTAGGATAATTGCCTGTATTCTTTCAGGGTCTGCTCTTAGTCCTTTTTCTGTTACCATGTGGCCAAGGAACTTTCCCTCCTTTACTCCGAACGAAGACATGGTCGGATCAATCTTGATGTTTACTCTTCTTAATTTTCTTAGCATTTCTTTAACGTCCTGAATTAGGTTCTGCTCACTTTTGCTTTTTATTACAATGTCCTCCAAGTGTATTTCCACGTTTCATCCTCTTTGATCGGCTAAGACCTTTTCCATCATCCTTTAAAGTGTAGCAGCAGAGTTCTTTAATTCTTTTAGCATATAAGTGAAACAATATACTCCTTCTTCCTTATGAAACCCAGTCTTTTCTTCATCATCTTCTGCCATTCTTATTTGGTTGTATTCCTTCGGAAGTCGGAGGAAACATTTGTACGGATATCCCATTAAAGATGCTAGCTCTTCCTTTTCTTCCGTAAAGGGATACATGTCCTTGGAACAAGCTTTGTTAAGACTAGAGTAATCTATCTGTAGTTTCCAGGTTCTATTTGCCAGTTTGATTGGTATCGGATTGGTGATCCACTCGGGGTGTCGAACCTTTCTAATTAGTCCTTCCCCTAACCAATGAAACACCCTTTCTTTCAGTGCTAGCCTTCCTTTAGGTGCCACGGGTCGTCTCTTATGAACCACTGGTTCGACAAGGGGATATATTTTTAATTGATGCTCCATGACAAACCGCGAAACGGCTGTACTTTCTGGTTTGGTCCATGCGAATACCTCCATGTTTTCCTGTAGAATGTCTACCAGTAACTGCTTGCAATTGGTTGTCAACGTGGCTCCCACCGTCACATACTGGTCTGGACGTTCATGGCTGATGGTAAATACTTCCTCTATGTCCTCCTTGCTTCGTGTTTTTTCAAGCAACACCAGACCTAAACCAGGCCTCCTTCCAGAGTTACTTCTCGTTCTTAAGATTGCTTGTTCCTTTATCCTGGATATTTACTCCTCACGTTGACGCCACTGCACCTCCTTTCACAATCCTTGTACCCTCTCCAAGTGTTTACATTCTCGCAGGGTTTCTCTACTAGTTTCCATTGTTACAACTCCTTGGTTAGTGGGGAATTTGATCATAGAGTGAATGGTGGAACC
>BQNB010050106.1:0-41684 GCA_026074375.1 Tanacetum coccineum | reverse complement strand
GTATCTTCACTCCTGGTGGAGCAAGATAAAAGAGAAACCTCGGGGTAGGTGAGAAATGGGAGAAAAGTCCGGATAACAAATGTGAAGGAATCGTCATCTTCAGAAAAATCAATCTCACTTCCCCTTTGGTTATCATTAAGCTCATTAAAATTATCAATCACGGAAACATCGGGCTCAAAATGTAAGAAAATCTCAACATCCGGTGGTTTCGGAGGAGGTCGAGAAAATGACGGATCGAAATGAAATGAATCAAACTCGGTAAGCTCCAAAAGAGGGTCATTTGAATTATCAATGCTAATCAACCCCTCCTGATCGGGCTCAATCTAAAAAAGAAACGAATCATACTCGGGAAGAGAGTAATTAGCATGAGTAGTGGTACTGCCACTTCTCGTCGCTTCCGTATGATCGCTAAAAGACTCGAATTCGGGTAAAGAATTATCCGAATAAGAAAGAAAAGTATCGGACGAATCACTATCTGTGACTGGAATAGGAGTAGGATTGTCTTTCAAAGATTCGATATTAGTAATAAGACGACTTATGTTTAATAATTTCTCTCGAAGGATAACGTCTTGGATTTGAAGAATATCTTCTAAATCAAACTCTTTCTCTTCTTGATCGACATCATTCACCTCCTCGAAGCTAACGTACTCGATGTCCTCAAAAGAATCATCATTACTCGAAGTACCATCATTTGGATCAAAATCGGCTTCAACAATTCCTGGTGGAATTAGAGCAATATGAGCGAGTTCATCGGAGAACTCCTCGAGAATAGGGTCGATTTTAGAAGAATAAACAATCGAAGTATCACGGTTAATCAAAGATTCCACAAGTTCGGACTCAACATTAATACGATCATTATCACAAGTAGGCACATCACACGTATCGTCGGAAATACCCTCGAACTCACTTGGGATTGGGACAAGGTTCTCGACACTAGACTTTATTATTTCGTCCGATTCCGTTGCCGGAATAGTGCTAAGATGCTCATCCCCCATATTTAGTAAGTTATCGGGTTCCTCGGTTGGTAAGTCGGGTGTGATTGCTTTAGACGTAGAATATCGAGCAATAATATCTCCTAAAGGAATATAATCATCCTCGTCGACAAAAGGAATAGAAAGCATGCGACGACGGGCAGCAGAATACTGTTCTTCATTGTAAGCTTGCTCCTTTTTTCGAACTTCGCTGCCCCATTCATTAAAATCTTGCTTAAGTTTTCGAATTCTAATCTCACAATCTTCCTCGTATTCTTCATCAATCTTCTCGCCGTGAAATCTTTTATAACCCAAATCATTCGTGATTTCTTTAATTTTGTAATCAACCAATTGCTGCTCATGCCTCATTTCCTCGATACTCATATCCTCGATTTTCTTTCTTCGATCTCGTTTTATTTCTTTTAGTTCTTCTTGCATTTTATTAAGGGCTTGTAGAATTCCTTGACTATCGACGAAGTCTTGCGGGGGTTGTGGTTGGTCAAAACCGGAAGAATCATAACTCGGATTAGGTTCATAGTAAGTTTCATTAATCGGTTGACATTGATAATCAAAGTGAGGACCCCCGCAATAAGCACAACAAAGATATTGTTGAGAAAAACTCGGTGAATCTTGTGGATAATAATTATCACTAAAGTTTTGATTGTAACACGGTTCCGGCTCATAAACAAGCGGGACTCGTGATGGACAATCATAACCGTAGTGAGAATCGTTCCCACATAACTCGCACGAATATGTCTCGAACTGGGGTTGTGGAGGTGGGTAAGAAAAATTTGGAGAATTATCGAAAGAATTCGGGTTTGGATTATAAGCGAATGAATTTCCATCTTTAGAAGCGCAATATGAACAAAATCCATCATCAAGCTTGTTTCCACACCAACCGCACGAGCATCGTCGACAAAGTATACCATCTAACGGATCACCGCATAAATAGCAACTAAGTCCGTTATATGACATGTCGAAGAATTAAACGATTAAGAGGATAAGAAGAAAGAATTAAACGGATAAGAAGATAAAGAAGAATATTTATAGCTTTTTCAAATAATACATACGAAATAAAAATTAAAATAAGAAAGAAAATATTTTATATATATATATATATATTTATTATTATTATTATTATTTTTTTTTTTTGGATTTTTATAAAAGAAAATAAAATGGAAATAAAAATATTTTTGGATTTTTATATTTTTATAAGAACGAAAATAAACTTTCCGAAGAAAGGATCTTCAAGGCTCGAACACGAACAATCCCGTAGAAATCGCTACACCTCTCCCCGGCAACGGCGCCAAAAACTGATCCGTCCAAATTAATACATAAAAATATATATAATATATTAATACGTAATAATAAGGAAGATAATCAATAATAGTATAGTATAGTATTTCCGTCGGGTTAAGAAATTCACTTTTAACCAAAGCGATATCTCAAAAACCTTCCGGGTCGTTTCCTCGACGAGAGATGAATGGAAATCTACGTTCAAGTTGTAAATCGAGCTTGAATAGCATAAAAGTTTTTGATTTGGTTTTCTAAATCTACTAAAAGAGAAAGCATATAAAAGGAAAGCTAAACTTTTGGTTTTAAACTATTTTATTAACTAAAAATTAAACTATTATTTAAAGCTACAAGATTATACTAAAAATGATCTAAAAATATAAATGACTAAAATGCTTGCTAAGTGACGTGAAATGTTCATTAAGTGTGGGCTTAGGTTTAACGAATTAAAATGACAAGTAAAATGAAATGCTTAAAAATAAATGACAAGAAATTAAATCTCATTAAAAATAAATGACGGAATGTAAATCGAAAAGACAATACTTATGACTAAATATTTTTTAAATCTTTTTAAACCCGCACCTAAATTCCAAATCACTAATCACTTAACAAGCACTACTAAATCTACTCACTACTCATAATGAAATAAAAACTAAACATTTTAAAAATAAAGCTACACTAAGCATGACATAAATCAAATAGGCAAACATAAAATAAAACAATAAAATAAAACTACACTAATTAATTGAAAAAGGAATAGAAAATGAACCGAATTGGAGACCCGCAATTAAACGAATACCACCCGATTTATTTAGCTAAAACAAATAATCAAATTTGGTCTAGCTAAATAAACCCGTAAGCTCCGCGCCTCATGAGTTGACCGGTACCAAAATTCACAAAACACAACAAAATGTTAAAATAATAACAGTTCAATAATTCACAAATCTAGAATACAATTGCAATTGCATACTTTATGTTTTTCCAAAACGTGACCCAAGCCCAAACTAACCAATCAAACCTATATTAAACGAATGTGGCCCAAACTATTTTAATTCTATAAACTAAAAAGAAAAACAAACTAAGAAATGTGTGGTCTAATTAAAATGAATAAAGCCCAGGACTAAAACAACACAAACCAAACGACTTATAAGCTTAAACGAGTAGATTTTTAATAAATTAAGCTCAATTACACAAATAGCAAGACTGATAAGCATGAGTACTTTAGACATACGAGACAAGCCTTCATAAGATTAAGATAAGCACTAAAGCAAGATGAACTAGAAACCACATTAATAAGCTAAAAGGAGGATAAGCTAAATTGAGATTTAAACTAAATCTACTCTTTAAGCCAAAACTGAAAACAAAATTAACACTAAAGAACATCAAAGATTTAGAATAAGCTATAAGCATGTAATCAATTCTCACAACCAAGCAAAAAAAAACAATAAGCTCACAAAAGTTTGATCTAGCAACATGAGCTCATTTTAAACTAAATAAGTTATTTGGAAACTTATAACATCAGAAAATATGAGCTCCTAATTAAAAAAAATGAAACAAGTATAATAATAAGCTATTTTTGAGCTTATTGTGGCTTATCATTTAAAAAGTGCTTTAAAAAGAAATGAAAACGAATCGAATGATCCTTGATGGCTTATAAGATTCATTTTCTAATCCTTAAAGAACTTTTAAGAATGATAAGTCACGAAATTAAGCACAAAAATACAACATATTGAATAAGCCATCACGAATAGAAAAGAAAATGAACAAATAAGCCAACAAATAGCAAACTGAAATAGATACTCCTTCACAGGCGAGGATTTTTGATAACATTGTTTCCTAATCTTATTATTGGTGTAGGTTAGAAGTAAAAGCCTCGTTCAAATGTATCGATTGGCTAAAAAACCACTATCTTGAAATATCTAATTCTAGCCCCTTGCTAGTCGTTAAATAAAGGCTGCTGTTCAAAAAAAATAAACAAGACTTCCATAAACAAGACTAAATAAACAAACAGAATAAGCAATACAGAACTTCACAACACACGAAACTCTTTTAAAATGAGATAAGCTAAAATCAAGTTTTCAAAACTTTTAAACGAACAACTACATTTCACTTATGAAGCCAATAAGCTCTTATAACCTGATTTTAGCCGAATCGAAAAAGCCATAAATCATTAAACTAACATAATCACCCAAATGAAAACTTATCAGAAACACCAATAAGCTCTAAAATCCCAACTGCTTATCCGAAAAAGCTATGATACAAGTAAACTGAAAAATAGAAATTATTTTTTATTAACCACCTAAACTCCTTCCAAAACAGATCCGAAATGAATAAGCAAAACACTTTTTTTGAGCTTAATGAAGAAATGAGCTCAAATTAAGAAAACAAGATCTAAACGAGATTTGACAAAAATTATTAGATAGAAATACTTTTTTTTATGATTTTATAAAGATCTAAAAAAATAGATTGCTAAATGAAAAAGTGCAATAAGCTAGACGTGAGCTTATTTGAAGTTATTAAGTCGAAATGAGTAGAAAACAAATAAAAAGAAGGTGATTAAGCTTGTAAGAGCTTAATAACCTTGATCTATAATGTTTTTAACGAGTTTTGATCTAATAAGCTAAACGAATAAGCTCAGAAAACAGATTATTGAAAATAAGCTAAATCAACACTTTAATAAAAACAAACCGAACTTGATTAAAAAAGCTTCTAATTCGAATACAATGGAAGGTACAAGATAAAAATAAGCTATCACTAAGCTATATTAATCTATCATCTACTAAAAAGCATAGCTTATTGAAATAAGCTAAAAAAATGAAAGAGAAAAAACTGAAAAATAAAGTGAAAAAGTGATCGAAATGAGAGGGTAGCGAGTTGGGTTTTATAGGGGTAAAAGGGCTAAACTCGTAAATTTGGCTGACACCCCATGATTGGTTTCAGCCAATCATTGCATGAGTTTTCGTTACTAATTATTGCTCCTCCAATGGTGTGTTGACACGTGGATTGGTGACGAAAAGATAGAAAGGGAGCCAGTGAAATGATGCCGCGTGTCTTCATTGTCCACCCTTCAATTCATTCTTTTCTTATTTCAAGTGGAGTGTCACGTGAGAGATTGTGAATTAATTTCACAAACATGTGACTGACGTCACCCATACAATTCATATATCTCAATCAGATTTTGCAATTCCATATTTGTAGCCATAGTTGTTGGGCCATTAATGGGCCTTTTGTAAATGAACTCTATTTTTGTTGGGCTTCTAACGAGCTTGGCTGGCTCGACCCATAAAATGGATTACGGGCCAGCTCAAAAATATCCGAGAGCACCGTTGGAATCGTCTTTTCGTGCTCTATCCGATCCCATGCTCGGTTTTGTCCGGGTTTGTCTTTATTTTTGTCCTTTTCTTGATATCCGTACCTGCACATACACAAACACAAAAACAAGCATATATTTGCCATTTTAATTATGTTTTTGGTCTTTTGGGTTCGTTTTTTAAGGTAAAAGATATGTATAAAATAGCGAATACCACACCACAAAGGACTATACTTGCAACATGACTTATCAACTTCAGGGGC
Source organism: Tanacetum coccineum (assembly GCA_026074375.1). NCBI lineage: Eukaryota > Viridiplantae > Streptophyta > Magnoliopsida > Asterales > Asteraceae > Tanacetum > Tanacetum coccineum. The sequence continues at coordinate 35,847 of BQNB010050106.1, read as the reverse complement.
CATTTCTGTCATCCCACCAAACTCTCACCTGTTAACACAGTCAAACAAAACAACCCATTTTCCCGCCCAAATACTGTTCACCTCCCCTGTCACTCTCACCTCGAGTTTCCCCCTTCACACCACAACAAAACTATCACTCTCCAACCTCAGCCCCACTGCACATGGGCAATTGCCACCTTGGCAATCCTAAACAACACCATGGGACAAGAAAAATCAAGGGTCATGATCATACGACTTGGGGACAAAGAAAGATTGATGGCTGAGATAACTTTTGGACTCTCTCTCACAAAGAAAACACACCAGCTCTCAGTTTCTCACAAGACAAGCACAACAAAGTGAAGACTTAGCTTTTAGTATAAATATAGGGTCTATTGTAGCTTATTGTTTTTTTGTCAAGTTTTGTTTTAACAAATTTGTACCATTTTTAATACTGCAATTTACTTTTCATGTCATTTAAATTACTGTCATTTAAATTCTTGCATTGTAATTTTTAAGATTAATGAAATTTTAATGTGTTGCTTCCCTTTTAATTATTGTCATTTATTTTCATTGCTCATTTTACAAATACTGGTTTTAAGCTCTTATATAAATAATAATTTGACATCATTTAAAAGCTTATATATAAACTTGTTTACTTTTCTGTCATTAAAAATCACAAAAAATTCCACAAAAAACTGTCAAAGAACACCTGAAGCATGGCTAACTTTGTGCGATCCCGGCCCCATGTCGTAAGACTTCACGCTGGGAAGAATATTGGTTGGGCTTTTGGACTCCACGTTGTGGGCCTTGAACTCTTAACTCACAAAAGCTTCTTGGACTTTTGTGTGTTTCATTTTTTATTTCGTTAGGCTTAATTACTGCTTTCATTCGGCTTATCTCCGCTTATTGTGTCTAGTTTTAATGCTTATCCTGGTCTTTTGTTTAATGCCTTATATATTCATTTGTTCAGGCTTTTATACTTTAAATCTGTCTTTTTTTAGCTTCAATCTCCTTATTTTGTTTGCTTATTTATATGCTTGTTTGTGGTTGGATACCTTGTGCTTATTTCTGCACTTATACCAATTGTGTAGTTGTCGTTGTCTCAAACCACTTTTTGCAGTAAAATCACGTTTATATCAGTTTAAAAATTCAATTCTTTTCCAAACTTAAAGGAGTCGTTTGGTAAAATGGTGTCACAAAGGGTCCTAAACTTATATAAAATAACATTTGGGTCACTTTGACGACTTGTTCAAGCACCTTTTTAAGTTGTTTTTAGCTGTTTTCAAGAATTTTGATTTTAAAAGTTTGTCCTTTAAGTTTTTTTTAACAGGGGTGTTCTTTTACTGTGGTTCACTAAATAGTTTAAGGTGCTTATTTGGGTAAGATCTTTTTTAACAGCTTTTAAGAGACTGTTGGTGTTCGTTATTTGTGTAATAAAATACATGTAGTTAAGTGGTCTCCTTTACGTTTACTTTGTGTTTCTTACGAAAATCTGTCACACAATATTTGGTTAAGTGTCTTATGATGTTAAAAATAGTTTTTTTCCAGTTCTCAAAATTTAGGTAAGTTATAGTTGTCACTTAGGTCTGAGTTTTAATAGCATAAGCTCCAATGGTTGGTGATCCTTATTCTCTGCGTCCTGCGTAACTATCTTGCTTTTTAAAAAATCTTTTTTTAGCTTATTGTTGGGCTGCTTTTTGCCCTTTGTCCTTTACAAAAATGTGAAAACAAGCATATTGAGTGAACAGCTTTTTTCTAAACCCTTTTTCAGGGCACTTATTTTATAGTTCAACATCGTTTTTTCTTTTGCTGCTTATTGCTGCTTTGTTGGGATAATATTTTTCTGTTATATGCCCTCATCCTGCACCATAAGGATCATTTAAGGTGCTTAAAATTAAGCCCAAAAATTGTCCCTTAGGCTGCTTGTCTGTTGTATTTAGCCATTTGCTTATTTGGTTTTTTTTCTCGCTTTTACTGCTTAATTTTCATTTGTTATTTTGTGTCCTAGTACCTGCTTATTAGAGTACTATAGCATCTGTTTTCCTTATCTTGCTTTTCTCTTGTGCTTATTGGTCCTAAAATAACACCAATCAGATTAACCCTTAAGTCTTTCGAACTACTTCATTCTCTGTAAGTGTTTTATACGCCGACTTTATCAGCCTATTTTTGCTCCCACTTTTTCTCCAGCACTTAATTTTTAAGATTTATAAAAACTCATTTTTTTTAAAGTCTACTATTTTGGCTTATTTTACAAGTCTCAAAAAGAAAAATAAAAAAATATATTTTCAAAAAGGGAAGCCACAAGGATTCGACCTTGATGACCTCCCCAGCTTAACAACACACCACGTCCCACATATAACAACACAACCTCCAACACTAACTCCTGACACCAGTGGGCTAGTCTGTTCTAGCCTCACTCATTACTTGCTAATTCTTTTACAACCTTATTTTCTCCCTTTTTAAGCTATTTAGCCCCTTTCTAGCTTATTTTTGCTTATTTCAAAAAGCACTTTGCACCATTTTATCTTTTCTAGAATCAACACTCTTTAAAGTACGTCTTTGGTGATTTTTTCAGCGTTTTTCCCATTTAATTTTGTATTTTTTCGACTCATATGAGTCTCTAGTGTCTCAAGTCGCGCCAATAATGCCCTGTTCCGAGCCTCAGAACTAAGGTATGCATGGCGTACCTCATGCGGCTCTATCTCGTAAGAAGTCCTCTGACCTCTCACTACATTAATCTCGAGTCTAATATCTCTGCGGTCAGTCCGAGCGTCAAGAAGCTGTGTGTAGAAATCCTTACTCTCCTTCCTGCGAACCTGTGCCTAGTAGCTGACCCTCAAGTTAACTTCCTCAATAGAAGTCATCATCCTATGCTCAAAAGCCTGTAAAGCTCTAACATAACCAACATCCTCTACTCTGTCAACATCTCTAGTAATAGTCCGGGCATCATGACCAGGACTACGAATCAAACCCTGTCCTGCCTCAACAGTATCAATAAAATTATACTGAACTCTAGGTGCTCTAGCAGCAGCAGCAGCAGAACTCTCTGCTACATCACACCCAGGTGGGGGAGCAGTAAGTACAAATCTCCTCCGAGGTGGCATGTCCTCCTCGAGGATGTCATCTCTCATACGGATCATGGCTGCCCTATGACCCAATGGTGCCTGATCATAGGTAGGGTTGGTGGGTGGTATAGGTGCGGCAGCATGCTCAGCAATGCGTGCCTCTATGGATGCTGGCATAGGTGGCTCAAGTCGGACAGTCTTCCGTGCCCTACAAAGACGTGTCTGAGAAAAAGGGACCCTAGTCTGAGGTGATCTAGGTGTAGGTGCAGACTCATCAGTCTCAAATGCCTCTGTATCCCCAGCTGAGGGAACAGGGTCAACAACAGGTACCACAGAAGAATCAGCCGGAGCTAGGTGCTCCTCCTCCTCCTCATCATCATCTGTATCATCATCATCGTCGTCATCCTCGGGCTCATGCTCCTCACTAGGATCCTCTTCGGGATCCTCCTCGGGATCCTCATCGTCATCCTCCTCGCCATCCTCAGGCTCATCTGGATAATCAATAGAATCCGCATCAGTATCCTCCTCCATCGAATCCGAGTCAGCAATGTATCCAGGTGACTCAGCGGTCGGTGAAGCATCATCAGCATAAGGCTGATCCTCGACCTGAATGTCATCATCTGATGGTGCATGGTACTCCGGGTGCTCTGGCTCCGGAACATATACTGGTACATGCTCATCTAACTTCATGGGATCATGTACATAGACAGGTGACAGTGGGTGTGCCCGCCCTTGCATCTCAGGAATCTCGCCGACATTCACGAGTGGAATACCCTATGATGATGGTCCGTTTGAATCGGAAGATACAGACGTATAGGTAACAATGGACAATGCGTTGTCCGATGACATGGCAAATCTGTAACCATAATATAAACTTGTATAAGTATATTATATAAGACCATCAGTAATATACGTAATGTAATATAAACACGTATATAACTTATGTAAGCACTTAGTATAATCAACTAATGCTAAAATGATGTATGACATGTAAGCATGTATACTAGATGCAAATAAGTAATGTATGTATGTCCCTTTGAAAAACTTTTGAATGACACAATGTTTGAAAACGGTTATAGACCAAGTAAAAACATTTGACCTGGTTCTCTATAACCTTGGCTCTGATACCAATCTGTAACACCCCCAAAATGGGCCACAGCGAAATATGATGTTTAGGGGAATTACTTCATAGATCAATAGCACAAGATATGAGAACGACCTTTATAAGAGTCGTTTAAAACTGATACATTGGATTTAATAAATGGTTCGTTACAAAAGCTCATAGGCTTAACTTGTTTGTCTTGGAAAAGTAAAGATTTCTCAACATAACAATATCCCAAAATGTAATGCATGCAAATCTTTATGATAATATGACTTCAAAAGACGACCATCCAATGTATCCATGACTTGCACCTTATTGACCTGAGATAACATGTTTAAACTGTCAACAATAATGTTGGTGAATTTATAGGTTTACAATTAAATGAAGCGGATAGCAAGATTTCCCTGTAATAAAGTAACAAATACAATATCACAAAAATGTATTACGAAATGCACTAAGCTCATGACACTGAAGCTAAACAATGTATGTATATCAAATACACACGAATGATGGTGCCCAATGTAGATGTTCAACCCGTAACATCTATGATTCCAAATGGTATACGTTCGTCGTTTCCGGCCAACCGGTAAACTAGCAAGCGCTACTTGCCCGAACGGGGATGTTAATCCCAAATAGATCTATTCATAACATTCGCGCTCACATAATGCAATTAACAATTACAACTATGCAATTGACAGTTCATGATGATGGGCATAGTGGGTTATAGCTACTTAGGCAAACTCGTAATATTTGAATTTAAAATGTACTTGCATCCATTTTGTAAAACAAACATGATCTCATCCCCGAGATTTGATAAATGATTGAAAAAGTATAAAAGTGGGGACTATAAACTCACCTTAATGAGATAATGAGGTAGTAATGAGTATGAAGCGAGCAAGGTAAATGGTGCACGCGAAAACAAGGCAACACTATCCGCTACCTAAATAATAATACGCATATTATTAATCATGTAATATACTACAATGCATGCAATCTTGTCCTTAGTATTGTGCTTGAGTTTGAAAGATATTACTTGTTTAAAATGTGGTTATTCATGAAAATTGGCCAAATGTATCGGGTCATATTCTCCTACCATTAAACATGTAAATTATGATATCAGGCAATTTAGAAACTAGGTCGCAAGTACTTTTCTAATTAATTCAATCGACACTTGGTTTGGTCTCTAAACGTGTCAAACAAATGGACGAAGTTATAACAAACGAATGTAAGTTTTATTTATAAAAATTGGGGGACAAACGTAGAGTTTTACAATTAAACTCTGGACTCGTTACTTAATAAAATTACAATCCAAAAGTGGTTTTGAAACCTAGGCCATGTCCTTTACAACTTTCGTCATTTGAGTTTTGTCCAAAAATGTCGTTCCAGGGTTAAAAATGTGGTTATAAATGAGGGTGTCACGACTGCTTCTATAACATAATTTATTTATTTTGGCCAAGTGTTCTACAAGTGATATTTGGCTGACTTTGGTCGTAGCTTGCGAACACTTCACTCAGTGCTAGGACAAGGAAAAAAAACATATTTGAAAGCTAGGCCAGGTCTACTACCATTTGCCCTTTATAAGTAAGTCTTGCTGTGGCTAAGTTAGTTGAAAACGAGGGCAAAGTAAGTGTACGTGACCCATTCTGCCAACAATATTAACTAGGCAGAAACATGACAACAGCACTAACTTAAGGCCACATTTGCGAGTTCGTTACTCCATATTATGACAAACTAAAAGTACTTTCGCAAACTAGGTTAGGTCTACTACAATTCACCTTTTATAAGTTTGGTGGGCCGAGGTCGTTATCGTGGTAAAAAAAAAGACCAAAGTAGGGGGTGTCAAACCTTCGGTCAACAGTACTAACTTTGTGACAGCAGTACTAACTTTGTGACAGTAGTACTAACTTTGCGACAGCAGTACTAACTTTGTGACATCAGTACTAACTTTGGTTCATGATTGCGAGTCCGTTTCTTAACCATTTTTGATGATTAGAATTTCTAAATGAAGCTCACTATACTGACTATAAAACGCCCCCAATTCCCGCCCTTAATTCCAAATTTAAATAGGTCGAACCATGGTCTAAATTCAACCCAACAGGCCAGTTTCTATATGCATAAAATAACGATTTTGAAAATTAGTTTCTCGTTTTGTTACAAAGTGTTAGGGGCTCAAACTTGACGTGAACACTACTCCTACACTATGATAACTTAAACTACAATTGCCTCAAGGGGGAGAAAAGAGAAATGTGTTTGGTTTTACCCCCCCAGACTTCAAGACACACTAATGAACATATATATTGCCATACATAAAATAAAGTAGTAGGACGTGGGACTCAAAAGAGTTGAGAGAATGTAGTTATGGCATTGAACCCTAAACCGAAAACCCTAGGGCTCTTAAATCTTTTTGGATCGAAAACCCTAATTCTAAACCAATTTTCACATATATTCACCCTCTATCTCCTGCAAAACTCCACGTATAAAACACCTTGTGTCTGATTGTGACTAGTAATGAAAACTAAAAGCGACGAAAAGGTTAGGGTTGAGGGATTGTGTATGATGAATGTAAAAAGGACGTGGGGTTTGCGTGTTATGTTGTGTATGAGTCGAAACTTGGAGAACAAGGAATCCAAAGATTAATGACAGGGTATTGATTGATATGAATATTGATGTTGTGTTTGTGTTCTCCGTGTTTGCAAAGATGTCAGGTCTTCTTATACTCACAAAGGATGCAGGCATAGTGTTTTCTATAGAAGTCACATTCTAATGTAAAAAATCCAAATGGGGTAAGGGATTTTTGGGGCTTCACACGGTCAATGTATACGTTGGGAGCAAAACCAAGAAGGAGGCAGCCAAATATATCATGAGTATGTTTAGGTTTTGTAAAAAGGGGATTATGGGCTTTGTACCTTGGGTAATAGGGTTATTTTTGGATGAGATATTTGTTAAAATCTTATCTTGTCGAATGATACTGGTTTTTAGAATTTGGAAATAAAATTGTACATGACTTATGGCTATATTGTAGGGAAGATCGTTTGTGTCTTTGTTATGATATTTATTGCTTGAGAGTTTTTGTTGCTTACCTATTTGAAACAAAGAAGAAACAAAGTCTTGTCCTATATTGGTACTTACTAGATTATCACTATTTCTTAGTGATGGAAAGAAAAGAATGGAACATATTCATTTTTTGTTAACTATGTTGTAGTGGATATTTTAGTGAAACATAGTACTAATTCTGTTATAGTTTTCCCTGTTGAATGAGCCTTGTCCTCAAGACTTAAGACGCGGCACTTGACGACGGTGTGGTCTTGGTGAAAAGATGTGGATACTTCTGCTTGAATTGATCCTCACGTTCCCAGGTAAACTCAGGACCTCGTTTAGAGTTCCATCTAACCTTAATGATGGGAATGCGACTTCTCTTCAATTGTTTGATTTCACGATCCATAACTTCTATTGGCTCTTCCATAAAGTGGAGCTTGTCATCAACACGTAGTTCTTCCAACGGAATCACAAGTGAGACTTCATTGTGGATTAGACACTTCTCCAGATTGGACACGTGGAACGTGTTATGACTCGGCTTAATTGTTGTGGTAGTTCAAGTTTATAGGCAACAGTTCCAACTCTCTCGATCACTTTGAAAGGGCCGACTTACCTAGGGTTTAACTTCCCCCTTTTGCCAAAACGTACAACCCCTTTCCAAGATGAAACTTTTAACATGACTCTGTCACTAACTTGAAACTCCAATGGTTTACATCTAACATTAGCATAGCTCTTTTGTCGGTCATGGGCAGCTTGGATTCTGCTTTTGATTTGAACGATCTTCTCAGTGGTTTCATGAACTATTGCAGGACCAGTAAGCTGAGCATTTCCAACTTCTGCCTAACACACATGTGATTGACACTTTCGCCCATACAGTGCCTCGAATGGTGAAGCCTTTATGCTAGTATGGTAACTGTTATTGTAGGAGAATTCCACTAACGGTAAATGTCTATCCCAACTCTTTCCAAAGTCTAACACGCAAGCGCGTAACATGTCTTCTAAAGTTTAGATAGTCCTTTCACTTTGACCGTCAGTTTGGGGATGATAGGTCGTACTCATGTCCAATCGAGATCCCAATGCCTTATGAAGTCCTTTCCAGAATAGTGACGTAAATCTACCATCACGATCGGAGATAATAGAAACAGGCACACCATGTCGGGTGACTACTTCTTTCATGTAAAGCTTCATCAACTTCTCCATAGGATCAGTTTCTCTCATTGGTAGGAAGTGAGCAGATTTTGTAAGACGATCAACGATCACCCATATGGTATCATAACCGTTTGCCGTCTTAAGGAGTTTAGTGATAAAATCCATGGTGGTTTTCTCCCACTTCCATTCTGGAATCTCTAGTTGGACTAGCAAGCCAGAACGTTTTTGATGCTCTGCCTTGTCTTTAGAGCAAGTCAGGCACTTGCTAACATAAGTGGCAATATCTGCCTTCATGTTAGGCCACCAATACAACTGCTTCAAGTCTTGGTACATTTTGTCAGAACCCGGATGAATAGAATACTTTGACTTATGAGACTCGTGCATGATTATAGTCCTTAAGTCACCATAGAACGGTAACCAACTCCTGTTGTTTAAACATAGAGTTTCGTCTACACGGGGTTCCAACCTTTCTTTTGGGAGATCTTGTCGGAGCATACCTCCAACATCTTTAGCAGTGAGGTTTTTAGGTTTTAACGCTTCGATTTGAGCTTCTAGGATTTGCTTAAGAAGGTTCAAGCCAATAGTCATGACTAAGGCTCTGACTCTTAAAGGTTTAATCCTTTCTTTTCTGCTTAATACATCAACAACCACATTTACCTTCCCCGGGTGGTAGCGGATTTCATAATCGTAGTCACTAAGAAGCTCCAACCAACGTCATTGTCTCATGTTCAACTCTTTTTGGTCAAGGATATGTTGTAAGCTCTTGTGGTCGGTGAACACGGTACACTTTGTCCTGTATAAGTAGTGTCTCCACAACTTAAGGGCAAACACTACAGCTCCAAGTTCTAGGTCATGAGTGGTGTAGTTTTTCTCATGAGTCTTCAGTTATCGAGAGGTGTAGTCTATAACCTTCTCATTTTGCATAAGCATAGCACCCAATCCTTTATGCGAAGCATCGCAATAAACAATAAAGTTTTTTGATCCTTTAGGCAAGGCCAGAATAGGTGTGATACATAACTTTTGCTTGATTAGCTGAAATGCAGTTTCCTTCTTTTCTCCCCAGTCAAACATCACATTCTTCTGAGTCGGTTTAGTCAAGGACTTTGCTATCTTGGAGAAGCCTTCAATGAATCTTCTGTAATAACCGGCGAGTCCTAAAAATTGGCGGATCTTTTTCGGACTTTTAGGAGATGCCTAATCTTTAATTGACTTGATCTTTGCAGGATCTACATGAATACCCTTGTTATCTATCACATGTCCGAGAAACTGTACCTTTGGAATCCAAAATTCACACTTAGAGAATTTCGCGTACAACTCCTCTTTCTTAAGTAATTCCAAGATTAGCTTGAGATGCCCTTCATGCTCATCCTTGTTCTTTGAATAAATTAGTATGTCATCGATGAAGACGATTAAAAATTTATCCAAGTGCGGCTTGCACACCCGAATCATGAGGTACATAAATACAGTAGGCATAACGCGTCCTAAACGTGGTCTTTGGGATATCTTCCTCACGAACTCTCAACTGGTGGTAACCTGATCATAGGTCAATCTTCGAGTAGACACTCGATCCTTGTAGTTGATCGAACAAGTCATCAAATATAGGGAGTGGATAACGGTTCTTCACTATCAATTTGTTCAATTCATGATAATCGATGCACATTCGAAATGATCCATCTTTCTTCTTGACAAACAAGATTGGGGCTCCCCAAGGTGAAGAGCTGGGTCTTATAAATCCTTTGTCTGATAGTTCTTGAAGTTGTTATGCCAGTTCTTTCATTTCAGATGGTGCCAACCGATAAGGCGCCCATGCTACAGGTGTAACACCTGGTACCAAATCTATTTAGAACTCTACTTGTCGAGCTGGTGGAATACCCGACAAGCCTTTAGGAAAAACTTCAGTAAAGTCTCTAACAATCGGCACGTCCTCAAGTCACTTTCCCTCTGACTTGTCTTTGACTTCCTTCATGGTAATGTGTGCCAAAAATACATCATATCCCTTTGAAAAATACCTTTGTGCTCTAGTGTAAGAAATGATATTCAGTCGAGATTCTTCCCTTTTATTGTTTCCATTGCCTTGAAAAATTAACGTCTCTCTTCTAAAAGGAACACGTACAATCTTCTCATCACAGATGATCACTCCATAATACTTTGTTAACCAATCCATCCCAATAATGACGTCAAAACTACCGAGTGGGACAGGCATCAAGTCGATGTTGAAAGGATGATTCATGAAGTTTAGAGTGCAACCTCGAATTATGGTGTTTACTCCTATGATTTTCCCATTGGCTAATTCTACATCATAATGATTTTCTAATCTAATGGGGGTAATGTCAATCATGGCACTAAAGGTAGTAGATACAAAGTTCCTATCCGCACCAGTATTAAATAAAATTGAAGCATAACGGTTGTTAAGAAGAAGCGTACCCGTAATGACGTTAGAGTCTGGGTTAGCATCTCATCCACCCAAAGCATAAGCTCTTCCTTGAGCTACACCATTCCTGTTGCCATTTCCGCGGTTCTTCAGTTTTGGGCAATTCATCTTTATGTACCCGGTGTTACCATATTCATAGCATACCCCGCCTTCTGATTCTTATTGTTGTTGTTGTTGGTATTGACCCGACAATCACTGATAGCATGACCATACCTCTTGCAGTTTCTACACTTGGGTGCACATTGCCCGGTGTGATGGTAATTGCACTTGGTGCACATAGGTAGATTTCTAGTATAAGCCTTCTTTTCACCAGGGCCAGCAGTGTACGCCCTGGCTACATTTTGCTTCTTGTGAGTTGTTGTTGCAGATTGTTTATGGATGAATCATCGGCTTTCCTCTTATTGTCATTCTGTCTTTCCGCATAAGTGTAGAGTTTCTGATCCATCAAGTTGTTGGCCAACTCGATAGTATCATCAAGAGTTTTAGGTCTTGCAGACATGACATTCCCATGATTGTTATCGGTAAGTCCATCGATGTACTTGTCAACCTTTTCGGTTTCATCAGCAAGAAATTTGGTGCACATCAAGGCTAGTTCTTGGAAACGCTGAGTATAAGTTGCAACATCGTTTCCCTTGACCTTAAGATTCCATAGTTCGATTTCAAGTTTCTTGATTTCACCTTTTGGACAATATTTGTCCGTCAACTTCTTCTTAAGAGTTACCCAAGTCATAGGGTAAGCAGCATCATGACCTAAGGTTCTCACATGACCATTCCACCAGGTTAGTATAGCACCTAGCAGAGTGCAGGTAGCGAATTTCACTTGGTTGTCAATAGCACAACTGCTAATGTGGAATACTGATTCCATCTTTTTGCGCCATTGAGACAAGCCAACAACGGCTTTAGTTCCCTTCAGTTCCCTAGCAGAGTGCAGGTAGCAAATTTCACTTGGTTGTCAATAGCACAACCGCTAATGTGGAATACTAATTCCATCTTTTTGAGCCATTGAGACAAGCCAACAACGCCTTTAGTTCCCTTGAAGTTCAAGTAGCTTGAATGGATTCTGGAGTCATGGCGTCGTTTGCTCCTTGTCTTGTTACAGGCATGATTCTAATAATCACAAGAATACAATGTAGTGATTAATTACAATTTCATACAATAGATATGATTAATAAGTAAGCTACACCACAAAAACAATGGAAAATGGATAAATGAGATACCATAAATTTTATACATAACATTTCATAAACATATTGTGAATATTAGCCTGTGATTTTTGTTTGGATACAAATGACACAAATGATTTAGTACAGAAAGAAAGAAAATGAAAAATACGTCCTAGAGTTCCATTAGCTCGGGAGTTACCCATAAAGCTTAATAGACTATACAAGATAACTAGAAATGAAAGGTACAACTAACAACTACTACCGGCGTCCAGTACCGTATCAATTCGAGCTCTAGCCTTTAGCACCTGGGTACGCATGATCTGTCTAACTGCTCAATCTCTTAGTCGCTTTTGTGCTGACTGTCTACGTCTCTCGCGTACGACTCTATTTGAGTCTTCCAGTGTCTCAAGTAGCAGCCAATAAGCCCTGTGTCATAGCCTCGGAACTAAGGGATGCTGGGTACCTCATGCAACTCTGTCTAGTAAAGCAGTCTCTGACCTCTCACTTCATCAATCAGTGTGCGGCAAAGAAAGCTATGTGTAGAAATCCACAACTCTTCTGTCCTGGCGACATGTGATCTCCTGAGGAGCTGATTCTCCTCGCTAAGTAGTTAACTTCCTCAATGGAAGTTCACATCTATCCCCTATGCTCAAGAAGTCTGCGGAAAGCTCTCAAATTAAATCCTAGAACAATCTATGCGTCTGTCTCAGCAGCTCTAGCCATGGCCGTATTAAAACCTACCCGACATCATGGTCCAGGATCTACGAATCCACAAACCCTGTCCTGCCTCAACAGACTTACAATCATAAAATCATAACTGTCTCTAGGTGCTCTAATGAGCTCTAGCAGCAGCAGAACTCTCTGCTCCATCACACCCAGGTAGGGGAGCAAGTAAGCTATAAACTCTACTCCGCGATGTGGCCTGTCACCTCCTAGAGGAATGTCATCTCTCAATGGTATATGGCATTCCCTATGACCCAATGGTGCATGATCATAGGATAGGGCTTGGGGGGTGTGATTGTTAGGTTCGTGGCAGTGGATGATCAGCATTATGGCAGGTTTTGTCGCTTGTATGGATTGTTGGCATAGGTGGCGTCATGTGTCGGCAGTCTTTCTGTGCGCCCTACAGAGATGTGTATGGAGAAAGAAAGGGACGCCTATGTCTGAGGTGGTCATAGGTGTAGGTGCAGAGAGGTGTCATGCGTCTCAAATTGCTCCGTCTGTTATTGCCTCGCTTGATGGGAACAGGCGTCAATAGAGAAACAGAGGTACCACCATAAAGGAAATCAGTCGCAGGAGCTGGTGCTGTCTACTATCACTACTCATATTAAATCTGTTATCGTCATCGTCGTTTTTGTACATCTCTCGGCTCATTGATCTCGAGACTAGGATCTTTTCTTCGTGGGATTCACTCCTACGGGAGTCTTCGCGATCTGTCATTTCTTCTCTCCGCGTCCAATCGCTCGTGAGGCTTCAATGCAAGATAATCAATAGAATTCGGCATATGGTATCCTCTCCATCGAGTTGGGGGGGGGGGGGGGGGAGTTATCAATGTATCCAGGATGACCATTGCGATCGTGTGAATGCATCATCAGCTAAGGGTGATCTCGACTTTGAATGTCATCGGGTGCTCTGGCTCGGAAATATACTGGTGCATGCTCATCCAACTCCATGGGATCAGGTACATAGGCAGGTGACAGTGGGTGTGTCTGCCCTTGTTGGGCGACTTCCTCGTACGGGTCTATCTCTGGAATCTCGCCGGCATTCACGAGTAAAATACCCCATGATGATGGTCCGTTTAAATCGGAAGATACAGACGTATAGGTAACAGCGGACAATGCGTTGTTGATTGACACGGCCAAATTGTATCCATTATATATAAACTTCTATAAGTATTTTACTTAAAGGGACCATCAGTAATAGTAATGTAATATAAACACGTATATAACTTATGTAAGCACTTAGTATAATCAACTAATGCTAAAATGATGTATGACATGTAAGCATGTATACTAGATGCAAATAAGTAATGTATGTATGTCCCTTTGAAAAACTTTTGAATGACACAATGTTTGAAAACGATTATAGACCAAGTAAAAACGTTTGACCTGGTTCTCTATAACCTTGGCTTTGATACCAATCTGTAACACCCCCAAAATGGGCCACAACGGAATATGATGTTCGGGGGGTATTACTTCATAGATCAATAGCACAAGATATGAGAATGACCTTTATAAGAGTCGTTTAAAACTGATACATTGGATTTAATAAATGGTTCGTTACAAAAGTTCATAGGCTTAACTTGTTTGTCTTGGAAAAGTAAAGATTTCTCAACATAACAATATCCCAAAATGTAATGCATGCAAATCTTTATGATAATATGACTTCAAAAGACGACCATCCAATGTATCCATGACTTGCACCTTATTGACCTGAGATAACATGTTTAAACTGTCAACAATAATGTTGGTGAATTTATAGGTTTACAATTAAATGAAGCGGATAGCAAGATTTCCCTGTAATAAAGTAACAAATACAATATCACAAAAATGTATTACGAAATGCACTAAGCTCATGACACTGAAGCTAAACAATGTATGTATATCAAATACACACGAATGATGGTGCCCAAAGTTAGATGTTAAACCCGTAATTCTATGATTTCTAAATGGTATACGTTTGTTGTTTCCAGCCAACCGGTAAACTAGCAAGCGCTACTTGCCCGAACGGGGATGTTAATCCCAAATAGATCTATTCTTAATATTCGCGATAACTTAATGCAATTATCAATTACAACTATGAATTGACAGTCATAGGAGGGCCATAGTGGGTTTAGTACTTAGGCAAACTACGTAATATTTGAATTTTAAAATGTACTTGATCCATTTTGTAAAAACACACCTGATCTCATCCTCGGGATTTGATAAATAGATTTGAAAAGGTATAAGTGGGGGACTATAAAATCACTTAGTAAGATAATGAGGGTAGTAGGTAGTTAATGAGTATGAAGCGAGCAAGGTAAATGGTGCACGCGAAAAACAAGGCAACACTATCCGCTACCTAAATAATAATACGCATATTATTAATCATGTAATATACTATAATGCATGCAATCTTGTCCTTAGTATTATGCTTGAGTTTGAAAGATAATTACTTGTTTTAAATGTGGTGTATTCATGAATGAATTTGGGGTCCGCAATGGTATTCTAGGTACATTGTTTTTTCACTATCCATGGAATTTAATTGTGAGATATGATTGTGATAGAGAATATTTTAAAGGCAAATGGTAGTAGATATTGATGGGTCGCAGGTACGTTTTACTATTTAATTCATATCGACACTTGGTTTTGGTACTATGTTATAAACGTGTCAAACAAAGTAGTCACGATGTTTATAACGCAAACGAATGTAAGTGTATTGTATGTTATAATAAATTTAGGGGACAGAAACGGCTAGAGGTTTTAGACAATTTAAACTCTGACTCGTTACTTAATAAAATTACAATCCAAAAGTGGTTTTGAAACCTAGGCACTTGTCGCTTGTATCAACTGTGTCGATTCATTTGAGGTTTTGTTCAAAAACGGTCGTTGTTAAAGGATTAAAAATGTGGTTATAAAGACGGAGGGTTTGGTTAGGTTTGTTTGTTTGATGTTGTAGCTGCGGGACGGACTGTCTCTGTCTATGAGAGCAGAATTTTATTTGTATTTTGGTCCAAATTTGTTTCTCGAAGGGACATTTGGCGTGATGTTGGTCGCGCAGTTGTGCGAACAGTCAGCTCAGTGGCTTTAGGGACAGGTAAAAGAAAAATACATTTTGGGAAAGCTAGGCCAGGTCGACTACCTTTTGCGATTTATGATGTTTAAGTGTCTGTGCTGGTGAGCTAAGTTAGTTGAAAGATAGCAAGTGTGGCGCAAAGTAAGGGTTCGCGACGCCATTTGCGACCGCACGTATTAAGCTAGGCGAAACATGATGAATGCACTAAATACAGTCACATTTGCGAGGTGGGTACGCTTCCTATGATGGCAAACGCTTAAATAGTACATTCGCATAATAGCTAGGCGATAGGTCTACTAACAATGTTGTTTTTGAAGTTTAGTGCGGCGAGGTCGTTATCGCATGGTCCAGAAAACGAGTTGGCCAAGTAGTGGTGGCTGCGAACCTTCAGTCAACGGTGCAGTAACTGTAACTTTGTGGCATAAGTTCTAACTTGGGGCCATGATTGCGAGTCCGTTTCTTAACCATTTTTGATGATTCGAATTTCTAAATGATGCTAATTATGTCTGACTATAAAACGCCCCCAATTCCGGCCCTTAATTCCAAATTTATAATGGGTCGAACCTGGTTCTAAATTAAACCACAGTAGCCAGTTTTATATACATAAAATTACGAATTAAAGTTAGTTTACCTGTTTGTTACTAAAGTGTTAGGGGGCTCAAAAACTTGACGTGTACACTACTACTAACTATGATCAAGTGATAAACTTAGTATTTAATTGGTCATGTTTGTATTAGGGTTTCTTAATAAACCCGAAAAGTATTTTTTTTTTTTGTACATCAGTAAGATAAAGAAATATAGGGCGTTGTCGGAGTGATTTGAGAACTGTACTCTGGAATGAATCCAGAGAAACAAACTGTGTACAGTTTTAGTTTGCTACAAGGAGATTTTTCTGGGCACATTAGATTCATAGCTAACATAATAATGCTTGGGGAGATTACCTAAACTATAAGGTAACACTTTTCATAGTTCTTTGTATCTGTACAGTAAGGCACAAAAAGTATGGTTTGTATTTACAACTGGGTAATCATGCAATGGGGTCGTGTATATATTAGTTTAATAAAGGTAGGGAATTGTTTCTCGAATAGCACTAATACATATCCATATGGTGTCTGTGAATCGATATATAAACGAGTGGCAAATATTGCTTTGCAGTGATGGTGGTGTTGAGTATGGATCGTAAAGACGCTTACTCAATGTTACATGTCGGCTGTGTAGAAGATTTAGAAAAACGCTAAAAAAACCCTAATAGTGCTAAAATATCAAATCGGACTGTGACGTATAGTAAACTCGGGTCATGAAACCCGACCCACGAATAGTTTTCTTATACACAGGCCATGAACATTATGGCTATCACGACGAGGAATTTAGGCCCATTGAGGCCCAACTAGCGCACACTTGTCGTGCGCAAGGTATCTAGGAACTACCGTACGAACGAGTCATAATCATGAGGTGGGCCCACTAGTACTAAATAACGGACGTTTGACCAGAGACCTTCGGTTACGATATTATAACGGTGAGACCCCTCTCGGATACTAACCTAATTAATGGGACAAAGCCCATTAGGGTTTGGTGAGTATATAGAGAGCACCTCGGCTCTCATCTAAGGTACGCCCTCATAACCCTAACTTTCTACTAAAACCTAAACCGATTACTTACTCTCACGCCGGAGGATAATCGTGGGAGACAATCCCACGGTAAGCCTAACGGTGCTTTGTTTTCTTAGTGCGCAGGTCTCATACATCAAGACTTAATTGATACAGGAACCGGAGCCTAACAGATCCGTATTACACCTAATTCGGACCTAATCAAGGATCGTCCAACTTTTGTATCAACAGATTGGCGCCATCCGTGGGACCCAACACTAAGAACACTGCCAAAATCTAGAATGACAAAGCAAGGAAACTTTACCCAGCGGACTCCGCAGGCGAAGAAGCAGAGCGACCAAGCCTCTAGACAGATCTCTAAGCAGGCCTCTGGAAGCGCCAATGCGCCATATGATCTGGTCTTCACAGCGATGGGACCGCCCCTGGGGACAACCCAGACAACCGCCACAATCACAAGCACGGAAGGTCTACAGCGTGCTACTTTCACCACCCCTCCCCAAACGGTGCCAGGGACGAATACCACCGAGCCGCCACCCCCACCCCTTCGAAACAAGGGTCCCGAGTTAGGGGCTGACAACCTCACACTGGAAGGGGTCGCGACTGAACTGGCGCCGAGTGATTTCGTATCTCAAAACTACGAGACTTTGGTCGCCCTCATGCAAGAGGAAACAAAAAAGAGATCAAGCCAGAGCCTACAGGCCCGACTTAACTTCGGTCCGGAGGACGAAGTATCTCCACCGCGCCACCAAAAGGAAAGGCGCGGAAAGGATAACCGTCGACCTCCAGTATTCGGTAGAATCGGAAAGAAAGTTTCGGGTACTCAAACGGCTAACTTGCAGAACTTGGACACTCATGAAAACAATGACTGGCGCATCAGCGTCCGTGATAGGCTGGGCAGTCGCGATGTCCACAGCAGGCTTGGACAAAGGCGCTCCCCGAGTGAAAGTCCTCCAAGTTCGGACTCCGAGGACAGTCGGCGCAAGCGCCGCAGAAGAGTAAGCTCGTCCTCAGAAGACTCCTCGGACAACGAGGACGCAGAAACGGGACACTGGAAATCCAAGAACAAATATCGTGAAGACGAAGACGAAGATATGTCCCGTCCATGGCGTCGCCAAAAGGTCGACGCATTTACGCGGCGCATTAGCGATTTCTCGGAGGATAAGAAAAGGCGCATGCCTGCTAACGTAAAAACTTATGATGGGACAGGTGATCCTGACGACCATCTAAAAATCTTCGAATCGGCGGCCACTATTGAAAACTGGCCACAACCCGTGTGGTGCCACATGTTCAATTCCACGTTAGTAGGAAACGCGCGGAACTGGTTCAGCAAACTACCACGCAGAAGCATTGATGGGTTTGAAGAGTTGCGAAGGGCATTCCGCTTAAATTTTACTCAAAGGAAGAAGTGTGCCAAGAACCCTGTCGAGCTTGCCAGGGTGAAACAGCGCCAAGGGGAGTCCACAAGCGCCTACGTAGAGCGCTATAAGGACGAATGCATACACGTCAAGGCGTGCCCCGAAATTCTCAAGATCTCAGGGTTTATGAATGGAATAAATAACCCAGAACTTATCAAAAGGTTGAATGATAGGGTTCCCCAAACCTTTGATGAATTGATGAAACGCACAAGGTCCTTCATTCAAGGAGAAGCCGCCGCCGCGGACAGCAGAAAAGGCTACTCAAACAACAGGTCACAGGAACAGTCCAGGAGACAATCCAATGACCAGAGTAGCAGTCGCAACAACAGCTACCGCGGTCAGGGGGGGCGGGCGGGGGAGCGACAAGTACACCCCACTGACAATGACCCCAAAGGAGATACTCGCAACAGAAGTTCAAACTTCCCAAAAAACCAACCACCACAATGGACTTCAGAGGAGCAGCGAGCTGGGAACGGATTATTGCGAGTATAATAGGCGAAGTGGCCATACTTACCAATGAGTGCGTCCAACTGCGCCAGATAATCGACCAATTGGTCATGAAGGCAGATTGGATCACCTGGTGAAGAACATCAAAGAAGGGAAAGACAAACAAAGGAGCGGCGGCAAGAAAGATGCACCTAGAGACAAAGCTGACACCATCTATATTGTGCAGTCATGGCAACGAAAAACTAAGCAAAAGGTCAGTCAAAAATTTTCGCAGTGGACAGTAGCCATCGCTTATTCCCACTTTAACTGCGGACAACGCAGTGGTGGCGCCCACTTACCATCGAATTAATGCAGCGGTCATACATCCACCGCATGTACATTATGGGGAGCATTGCAGACTACTGTTCGAACATTGATTTCCAAAGGACTGCGCCCTGAATAAAAGTCTAGTTGAAACCCGGCCACGACTATCGTGTTGACTGACTTCACGGGAGAAAAGATAAAAGATATGGCCCATGAGGGGCAACTACGATTACCCGGTGATGGTTGGCAATTAAGGAGCACTCCACATAACCGCTGGATTGATTTTTTATGGTGATACAGATCACCCATCGCCATATAATGGCAATATTGGCAGACCAGGGATCTCACGCGATACGCGACGGGTCCATCCACGGCCACTACGGTTTGTTAAACTATTCCCCAGTCGACGGCGGAATTGTCACCATCTCTACAACACCGCCGCACCGCCTAAGAATGCTACACAGTAACATGTGACGTGTCGCCAGACTCAGAGGCAGCACGCAACCAAAGTGACAAACTTGAAGGTCGCGATTCATCCCGATTACCCGGAGCAAGAAGTATCGATCGGGGGGTCGCTGTCTGATACGGGTAGGGCGGCTGTGTGCGCACTCTTGCAAAGAAACCTCGATATCTTTGCATGGGAACCTAAACACATGACTGGCATGCCACGATCGATCACAGAACACAAGTTGAAAAATCCGGACAAGGATACTCACCCGTAGGTAGAAAAAACGCTCGGGCATGCTCCAGAGCGCGCTAGGCCCATTCTGCAAGGATGGTACATAAACTGTGGAGGCAGGTATCATGCGAGAAAGTCTATTACATGTTTTTTGGGGCTCTCAACCAGTTATGGTCAAAAAGAGCGATGGTAGCTGGCGGATGTGCGTGGAAACTTCACTGACCTTAACAAGCATGTCCCAAAGACTGCTATCACTACCAGCGATTAGACTGAATGTGGAGTCCTTATGCGGATACCCTTCAAGTGCTTCTTTGACGCATACAAGGGGTATCACCATCCAATTGGCCAAGGATGACAAGGAAAAAGACAGCCTTTCACACAAGTTCCAAAGGTGTCTATTGCTATACAAAGATGCCTTTTTTTGGGGCTAAAGAATGCGGGTGTGCACTCTACAGCGACTGGTAGATAAACGCGTTCGGAAGGGCAAGTGGCCGCAACCTGGAGTCTATGTTGGGTATGACCTTGTTATAAGAGCCCACGAAGACGGAGTAGATCAGTATGCGCGACATTGTCGAAACTTTCAGGGCTCTGCGAAAAATCAATATGAAGCTAAATCCTAAAAAATGCACTTTTGGGGCTACAGAATGCATGCTCCTCGGATACTTGATAGAACCGGACGGCATCAAGCCATGTCCAGAAAAAAACAAAAGACTTGAAGTTCTGTCATCCAACTTTCGTCACGCGCAACGATGACAAGTAAGTCCAATCAGTAAATGGGAGTTAGCGGTTTTTTGAACAGGTTCCTATCCAAGTCAGCAGAAAGTCATCCCTTGTTTAAAAACACAAGAAAGTGTCGAAGAAGGGAGACTTCCGTTGGAATACAGAAGCAGAAGAAGAAGCTTTCACCGCAGTCAGCAGCATATAGCAGCACTTCCCACGCTAGTCGCACCCTGACCAGGGGAGGAGTTGATTATGTATTTATCTGCGACGCATGGAGCAATTAGCGCTGTGCTACTAACAGATAGGAACTCTGTACAAACACCGGTATAATTTGTAAGTAAAGCACTCAAGGAAACGGAGATCAACTATAGCGCAGTGACCGAGCTGATACCTGGAATTAGTATTTGCCGCCAAAAGACTGCGTAGGAATTTCCTATGCGACCTAGTAGCGGTAATTACAAGGATCAAACCATCAAAAACAGGTTATCTTTCTAAACATGATGCGGGCGGGGCGATTGCAAAGTGGAGGTCTTGACCTGGGGGAGATAACATCTCTTATAGACACGCACAGCTGTGATAAGGACCATATTTTGGCGGTTTGTCTCATCGAAAAAAGAAGAAAAGCACCGATACTTGTCCCCCCAGAGCGAAGTCAAACTCCCAGAACCATGGATCTTATTCATGGATGGATCGTCATGCATGGATGGGTCAGGCGCAGGCCTTATCCTCACTAACCCGGAAGGAATGGAATTCACTTACGCACTACGTTTTGAATTCACAGCCACGAACAACGAGGCGGAATACGAAGCCCTACTTGCGGGACTACGCATTGCAGCTCGAATGGGTATATGTAACCTAGAAGCAAATGTGGACTCCCGTTTAGTAGCCAACCATGTGTTGGGCGAATATGTGGGCTATAGAAGACTACATGGTTCAATAATACATCGACAAGAGACCAAGTCGCTAATCCAGGGCTTGGATCAGATCACCATTCGGCCCAAGTTCCTAGAGGTGACAACAAAATACAGCGGATGCCTTAAGTAAGATAGCCTCCACAAGCTTCGTTGCACCTAATCAAAAGCAGGGTATTTGGTCGAAATCACTGAAGAACAAATCCATCTCGGAGATAGAAGAACAGTGATCCCACGTGGATGACCCCTAGCGTCGAATTCATATAAGCAAGGGCACGGCTCCTTATGAAACAAAAAGGAATGCCCGGCGCATACGACGCACCGAGCAGAGATTCGAACTTCGACGATGGTGGCTATATCGACGTTCGTTCCTTACAACCATGGCTCCGGTGCGTCGGACCTATTAGGCAGGACTATGTGCTCCGCGGAGATTCATGCGGGTTCATGCAGTATGCCACTCAGACACGTTATGTGGTGCAAGAGCCTTACGGTTGGGTAATACTGGCCATCCATGCAAAGCGACGCTGCGGCGACGTATGATCAAGAAATGTTAAGGATTTCCAAGTAAATAGGAACCAATTCCCGCGCCACCACTACTAGGATGCTAACACCTATCACTCACCATGGCCATTCCACAAGTGGGGTTCGACATCGCTGGCCCATTCCCAGTTGCAGCGGAAGGTATTGAAAAATTCCTTATCGTGGCCATAGACTACTTTTACTAAATGGCTTGAGGCGAACAGCTGGTCGCCACAATCACAGGGAATCAGGTAAAATTTGTCTGGGATAACATTTGTGTGTCGTTTTGGATTACCTGGCGAAATAGTTTTCGGACAATGGGAAAAAATTTGATGATAACCCCGTTTTTAGACTGGTGCTCGAGGATTAGCATTACGCAGCGTTTTGGCGTCGGTTAAACATCCAGCCAATGGTTTTGGTTTGACGCGAGCAAATCGACAGTCTAGGAGAAGAATCAAAGCGCGCCTGGATAGACACCAAGGCAGGTGGGTAGAGGAGTTATCACATGTCTTTGTGGGCATCCTCGCACAACAATAAAAGTATAGCACAGGGGACACCCCTTTCTCTTTGTTATGGGACGAATAAAGCCGTTATACCAGCCAAAATAGGAATGCCAAACTATTCAGTACTCTATCGCGGCGGAGGTCATATCACATACCAATGACGACGGAGCGACGTTATAGATTTGGAATATTGAGGAAAGGTTAGCGAACAAGCTGCCATACGTGTGGAAAAACAAGTTAAAAATGAAGGGATACTACGACGCTATAAGTTCGAGGAGTCTCATTTAGACCAGGGGGACTTCCGTGTATCTTGCTAATGACGCAACAAGCCACGCGGAAGACCACAGGAAAGCTGGGACCAATTGGTAGTGGAGACGGACCCTACGAGGGTAGGAAGCACTAGGAAAAGACATACAAGCTGCGTGACATGGATGGGCGTGAGTTGCCCCGCACGTGGAATATCTGCAATCTCAAGAAATGCTATCTTTAGTGAAGTGCTCACTGGGTATATGCGTACTTTTTTTTAGACACATGTTTTTTTTTATTTCTGCAAGTATTAATTAAATGTTGCGGTGTAAAACCTAAAAATCTCAACAAATGTGAAATTACCAAAATACCCCTAATGCAAGAAAAATTCATTAAAGCATGAATAAAATTCATTTAAATGTTAAAAATTATGAAAATACAATATTTAGCAATTATGAAATTTTTGTAAGGTTAAAATACTTTATGTTATACAATGAAAATAATTAAAATTATTATAGGTATATATGCCGAATTTATATATGTATTTAATTAATTTATATATTACAAAATTAATTAAATAAAATATGGATAAATATATAATAATTATGTAAATAATAAAACCTGATTTTATTCCATTTGAAATGCCCTAGGACTCGGCCAAACTCTTATGTATATCTTTTATTCACTTTCATTTTACTAAATCCTAAAAACAAATACCACCGAACCCTAAATAAATTAAGTGGCGGCACAAAGAATTTTTCCAGGACTTGTGCGATTTTTATAAGATCAATTGAAGGCTAAGGAGTGTGGGAAAAATAGTGGGAAGCTTGGGAAGTGCTTGATTCGATTTTTGGTATTGCTTTGGGTTCGAAAATCATAACCGGGTACATAAAATCATAAAATCATCAAGGGCCATCAAAGGTAATTTTATAACTTATGTTTCATCATATTAATATGTTATAAACCTGAGAAAAATGTCCATGCATTTTATTTTGATTTTATAAATTGAAACATATTCAAAACCCTAATTTAGAAATGAAAATGAAATCGGCATATAAAATAATTGTAAAATTTATTTTATATTTTTCTAAGGTTGTTCATATCTCATATAACTCAGAAAAATTGTTGGAATAATTTATAAATGATTCGAATAATTATTGGAGATTTATTTGTGTTTACCGAATTCGAAAATAAGGGAAAAAGGAAAGAAAATGGTTAAAATGAATTAGGGTTAGGGTTTTGTTATTTTGTCCAGGTGTAATTAATGCCAATTATTGGTAAATAATTGTGTTTGTGATTGGGGAAAATTTGATTAGGGTTTTGTGAATTAATTTGTTAGCCGAATTGTGATATAAGAGTATAAGGACTTGTTTTGTAATTTCTGAAACTATGGGGTCTATTTTAGACATGTTATTATATTTAGTATATTCTGTATAAAATAAGTTGGGGGGTATAAAATGTCATTTTGATATTATTTTGGATTTAAAATGGTTAATTACATATATTAAGTAATTAGAAAGTAATTAATTAAAATAGAGGGACTAAAATTGTAAATTCTGAAAAGTATAAGGTTTGGTTAGTATTTAATGTATAAAGTATGATTTTGTCATATTTGAATCTATAAGGGCTTGTTTTGTAATTATGGATAATTAAAGATAATGTTTAAGTAATTAATAAACCAAAAGGACTAAATATGTAAATTATGTAAAATTAAGGGTTTGACTTGTAAATACATAAAATGGAAGGTATAATCTGAATAAAATGTGAAACTTTGATATTTACACTTTTAACCTTGAAATTTGTTGATTTTGCATATTAAACCCTAAAATATAGAAAGCTGTCATATTTAACCCTAAACTTATAAGGTTGACATATTAAGTCCCTAAGCTATTTAAAATACTTAATAGAATCTCAAATGATGAATATTACTAATTTTGGAAACTTACTAAAAATGGAAAGTTACTAAAAATGGAAAGTTACTAAAAATGGAAAGTTACTAAAAATGGAAAGTTTCTAAATATGGAAAGTTACTAAAAATGGAAAGTTTCTAAATATGGAAAGTTACTAAAAATGGAAAGTTTCTAAATATGGAAAGTTACTAAAAATGGAAAGTTTCTAAAAATAGAAAGTATAACTTAAATGAATGGTTTGTAATTCGAATTTATCATTTCTTTAGGTTCGGTCAAGAGGGAGTGATTTTGATTTCCTGTGGTGTTTTCTTTGATTATTGCTTTGCTTCGGAATAAGGTACAGATATTCTGACCTTATCATTAAGGTTTCTCATGACATATTCTTATGTGATTTGCTACATTTGCTCTGAGCCTTTTATCTTGGCTTTCTTATATGATCTGTCATTATGTTCCATTTGAACCCTGCTATGCTACCTTTGATATTTGAACCTTTGATATTTGAACCTTTGATATTGAACCTTTGCTATGATCCCTTTGAAATGAACTTTGATATGACTTTGCTTTGAACCCTTCAGTTTGAGAACCAAGCCACTATTTGTTTCCTAGCCATGAAGGTAACATGGCCGTGTCATTGATGCACCTTTGGCATGACTCATGTGTGAGTGAGTGATTTCTCATACCGTCCCCCATTTGATATTATATGTGCACTATGAAGACTATTATTTGTTTAAGGGGCGTATGGATGCATCCTAGATTTGTTTTGTATTCGATGGATTATGACATTATGATATTTGGATATTTGGTGACTGATGATTGGGTGCAATCCACGTCTTTCACAACAGAATTTAGAGCTCGCGACTCCACGGTTACTATGATATGATTTGTTTGGGCTTGGTGATTGAACTTAACCTAATTTGATTCTCTGATTCATCTTACCTTACCCTATGATTTGATCTTCTGATTTGTATTACCTTACATTTGTATTCCTTTGATCATGTATTGTGATATCCTTTGTACCTTTGTATCGTATCCTTTGATTTCCGTTATCTTTTTGCATTCGATTATATATATCTGTTCACTAGGCTTTGTAAGCTCAGTCGCATTTTCTTTTCATGCGGCAGGTATCTTAGCTAGGAGCTGGGGTTTGCTTTCGGGTTATGAGTGCTGAGTGTGGACTACCCTAGAGATCTTAGTTTTGATATATGAATTGTTTCTTTTCAAGACATTTGTTATTTCATTTGGATATGTTTATCCTTTGAGAACTTATGTACCTTAGGTCATGTTGACTTAATTTCCTTTGGTTATTTATGAAGACTTCCGCTGTTTATGCTTGTGTTATGATTAAGTATGCTTTTGATGTCACACCATATTTGTAATACTTCTACCCTTTCGGGTCGGGGCATTACAATAATCATCATGTGACAAAAAGTTATTACATAAAATTGATTTAAGGCTTGATCTTACCTCAAACTCAAGTCCTTTATACTCTACTGTAGTGAGAACAAGTGCATTTTTTCCAACAAATTCACAAACTTTAGTTTTCGTAGGATCATCACGTACCAATATCACTTGTTCTGCCCCAAAGCCTACAATATCATCACCACTTTTTTTCCCACCGAAAATAGCTACAATTGCATTATCATTGTTACAAGGCTCAAATAAAATAGGAAGTTCACCAGATATAAGGCTAATTTCAGGTTCTAACTTGTCAATTTACTGAATATAGTAATGGTACATTATGTCAATGACACTCTGAGCTAAATCAAGCACACCATCATGCGTTCTGAAATTCTGTTTTGATTGTTTTATCTCAGATACGAGACCTTTTTCTTGCATTTCAGATGTTCTTGTGCTTAGGAAGTCTTTATAGAAAAGAGATCGTATATCTTGAAACCCAGTCCCGGATTTAAGCATGTGCGGGAAGGGCAATCGCACAGGGCCTCTTTTTCTAGGGGGCCTCAGATATATAGAACTTAAGTATAAGTATAAAATATTCTTTGGAGGACCTAATCTCGTTAAAAAATGATCTAAGATAAGTATTAGATACGTATAATAGGGAAATAAAAAAGCGTATGCATGCAGCGTGCGATTTAATGGAGGAAGATGAGATGCAAATTTGGGTGAGGAAGATGACTCGAAGCTATCAGTAATGTAACATGTGGGTCCCTAAATTTTTATTTGTGTCTTATAGCTCACTCATTTTTCAAAAGTTTAAATTTAACCATTGCTTTTAGAATATATCATTTAGACCCTATCCCTACTCAAAGTCCATATTTTACAAAATCTTTAAAATTAAATTCGAAGCATATTTTTAAAACTGCAGATGATTTGCATACTTCTTTAATTAATTGACACACTCAAAAGTGTTATGTGTTGACATTTATTCCCCTAGATCACTTCTACTCATGTTCACCACTACAAAGGTATAAATGTCAACATACAATATTTTTGAGTGTGCAAATCACAAAACACTACATTTTCATCTTGTACTTGTAGGATGTGTTATATTTTTTTTTACATTTAAACATATATATAACAGGCCGGGCATTTCATTCGAAAAATGTTGTAATACTTTGGATTTTATATGTATCATGACATGTTCAATCGTTGCCTCTAAGAAAAAAGTATAATTATTATCACACTTAGAAAAAAACAATCTTGGAAGTCAAAATACAATAAACAAGATCTTTTGGACGTTCGGGGTATTGTCTCACGAATCACCTCTTCACTTATAGAAAGTTCCTTAAAGAGGCTTTTTTAACCAGCCATGGCATACTCTTCGTTTTCCACTATCGAAAGTCGAACACTCTTCATCACTAAGATTCTTCTTAGCCTTTAATGCAAGAGATTTTCCTTTCAACGTTTTCCTTTGACTAATTTCGAACTTTCTTGATGATCATCTCGGTAGACTTTGAAGTTTCCAGATTAGAGCTCATAAAGAATAGTAGATGTACCAAGTCTTTTGGATCTTCACTTGCCGGACCTTTTGGCTCTCCCAATTAAGATGTAGAGCCCTAAGAAACTTCCTTACGTAGTTCCTTAACTAGAATAACTTCATCAAGAGCTTATAAGACTAGTAATAAGTAGGTAATTAAATCTAGCAAAAGCATTATCTATTAGATTCGTCTTGGAAATGACGAATTGTTTCAAATTGTTTGACCAAAATGGTTCGATCTTATTACTTTGACATAACTATTACCTCGATGGGTGATTAACAAGGTTTTCCAAATTTTCTTTCTTTTGCCGTATTACACATGAAAATTCATTCCATATTCTTTTTTAGGCAAAGCGTTGTAAATAACCTTTTTGGCTTCATTATTTTTGCAAGCCTTTTCCTTAGAGCATCCGTTATGTTTTTCAAAAGGGATAACCTCATCAAGTTTGGTTTTCGATTTTGAATTAATAGGTTGAAAAATCACCATTGTAATAAACATACAAAGATCTAGATCTTTTGATTTAACATATGTCTCGAATCTATTTTTCCAATAAATAAAACTATCGCTTTCAAAAAGTGGTGGTCTTTGCATAGATTGCCCTTCTAGATATTTGTTGGAATCCATAGATCGATCCAAGCTTTAAAATACAATATATTTTAAAAATCTTGAGTGACCTTACTCCTGATACCAATTGTAGAAACTAGAAGGGGGGTTGAATAGTTTTACCGGTTAATTAGCGTTTTAAAAGTTTGCTTATGAAATAGTTTGATTCGAGATGTATGTCAATCAACCAACAATATGAATCACAACTAAACTATCTAATAATGCAAGTAATAAGTAAAGAGATAAAGAAAGAAACGATCAAACCAAGACACCGAGATTTATAGTGGTTCGGCAACGAAGCACCTCTTCGTTCCTACTCCACTCCCCGAGCACTCCACTCGAGATTTCACTATGTCAACAAGCTCCCTTTAGGCGGAGAAAACCGTTTACACGTCGCTTACTTTCTTTTCCGACACTAAGCTAGATGTCGAGTCCTAATCTTAGCTAGAACCAATCTAAGACTTCACTAAGTCTTCAAACACTCACAAGATCTACACTCTTGGATTGACACACAATCCAAATCACACCAATATACAATCTACACACTTGGATCTACACTTGATCCAATTAATACAACAACACAAAATAAATCTAATGAATGTTTGTGATCTTGAAGAAGAGAAGAGAGAAAGATCACTTGATAACAATTCGTATGTAGAAGAATACGATTGTTCTTCTCTTGCACTTGATTAGAAGGTGAAGAAGGGAGGAAGAAAGAAGTAATCACTTGAAACAAAGTCAAGGTATGTTAGTGATCAAGATATGTATTTTAGAAAGAAAGAAAGAAGATAGAAAACTAGATCTGATAGAATCTTTGGCAAGAGGAAGTCTGATTTTGAAATGGGTGGCCCAGTATTTACAGAGGACAAAAAAGTAGCCGTTGCTGGTGGCCGGCCCCGGCGGCCCCTTATTTATATATAAGGGGGCCGTCGCCCCTATAAGGGGGCCGCCACTAGATTCCGCTCCCTATAAGGGGGTCGCCACTAGACTCCGCTCCTTATAAGGGGGCCGCCACTAGACTCCGGCCCCGGCGGCCCCTTATTTATATTTTGTTTCGTTACACTTTTACACCTTAGCCTACCCTATTAGATTAAGTCCTTAATCGGTTGCTAGTTGCTTTTGTGTAAAATATTGTATTTCATGTGTCGCAATGCAAATTTTCTATCTATGGTTAGGTCAGAAAAATTGCACAATGCAATTGGGTACGTGTGTGAAATTTGTTGTGTTCAGTTCCTGAGCCCTTCAGTCTTTCAGTAGATTTAAACATAAAATACCCTAAGTATTACTCAAGCTAAAGTCTTTTAGTTTGAGTCGCTGAAGTTTCTTTAGCGTCAGCTCTTCAGGTCCTTAGAAGATTGGGAAGTATCTTCACTTCAGTTTATGCAGCGGAATAGAAACTAAAGAAGGTATTTGGAAAGAGCTTCAGTTCAGCTTGGTTGACAATTCCAAGCTGAACGTTGTCTATCTACTTAACAGAAGATTGAAACGTTTGTTTCACTTCTATAAGGTTTACAAGGCGGGAAAAAGATTGCTTTGTGTCAAAAGGAATAAATCAATCTCCTTGGGAAAAGGTGCTTCTAAAGTTGGTATATAAGTACAACAACTTTCCTGAAAGGACTGTACCTGGTACTTTAAAGCACGTCTGCATTAAATGGTATCTCAACCACCTATTGGATGCATGACACGCGTATTAGGTTAACTTGTAAACCCTAATCCATTTTGCCTATAAAAGGAAAGGGTTTCCCAGAGTAAATGTTATCTATTCCAATTAATGTGATACACATTGAAGAGTTCATTTATCTCTCAGACAAACTGAACGGTACTACTAAAGCTGAAGCTTCAGTTTAGTCATAAGTAGTTTGTTTTCTTACTCTTTGAACTTTGGTTAGAGTTTAAGTTCGAAGGATATAACACCCCAATTGTACTTCAACCACCTTGCTATTCCGCAAGCAAGGTGTGTCATAGATTCTTTATTTAATTCTAATAAGAACCTATACGTTAAAAAGTACTTTTGTGTGCTTTAAACTTGTTCTTATATTCTTTATATATATCTGTTTCAAACTCACTTCGTTGCCATGGAATCTGATTAGTTTAATTTGATAAAGCTTATATCAGATTCTAAGGGACCAACAAGTGGTATCAGAGCCTTCTGGTTTATAAAATACCTTTAAAAGGATATATAAAAAGGCTCAAAGATTTTTAAAATTAAGATTCATCTTAAATGGTAGCAGTAGAAGTACCACAGACTCTTGAATACAGGGGTGGCCAATTAAATGCCGCTCCTATACTAGAGTTGGAAAATTTCACCAATTGGAAAAAGATGTTCATGTGCCATATCATTGAGATTGAATTTGAAAACATCATTTCAAACGGTCCTTATATCCCTATGGCAGTTGGTCAAACAAAGCCAAAGACACAATGGACACATGAGGAGAGAAAAGCTGCTAACCTAGATTAGCGACTTAAAAGTCTCATTATGTTTGTGCTTCCAGATGACCAAATAAACTCTGTCATAAACTGCTTAACTACAAAATCTACTTGGGATGACCTGATACTATATCATAAAGGGCCCTCTGATGTGAAAGAAAGTAGGGTCATTGACCTGAAATTGTGGTATAACACCTTCAAATTCAAAGAAGGTGAATCTCTAACACAAACTTTCACCAGATATAAAGCTTTGATGAATGAATTAGTAAATGACGGCATTAAACTTTCAAAGATTGAGATAAATACTGGTTTTATAAATGGGTTACCAAAGAAGTGGCTAGCTTTATGCCAAAGTCTCAGAATGAAACCCTTCATATGAAATTTCCTAGTAATGTGATACGATAAGATTTTAAGTTTCTTCAAAAGTTAGTCAATGAAAAATTACGTAATAATGCGTCGATTTATGATTAATAACGATAAATATATCGGGTTTTAATAAAATTGAGTTTTATAATATTAATATATATTTTTATAATTTATATAAAATATTATATTGTATATTTTTAAGTTTGCAAAATTTGCAGTATATATCCTTAGTTTATAAACTTTTACAACTTTAGTCCTTTATATATAAAGTATATATAATTTAAACTTTTAACTTTGAAACTTGGCAAAATAGGTCCTTATAGATATAACTTTAGAAAAATGAAATTTTTAGCCCCTTTAGTTATAAATTTAAGAAAGTTACGATCTATACCCCTATGCATGGAAATATTTGCAAAACAAGTCCAAAAAGCCATGCAAGCTTATTTTAGGATTCCAAATGATATTTGCAGGTTATAGTTTATTAGAATAAGCTAAAATAAGATGTTTCAACGTAACAAAAGTTTAGAAAAAAGATTCGTTAGCTAAAAAATCAAAACGGGTGGTTTTTAGGGTTTTAATAAAAAACACATGGGTTTGAGGATTCAAAGCTTCAAACAAGAATTCATATATGATCTTAAGAGTATTATGAACATTTTAATACAGATTATAAGCTTATTGAACAAGAACTAAGCTTACTTGAGCTAGAAATGGGTCGAAATGGGGTTTTCGGGTTCGTACGCCTAGTAACGACTTCAAGGGCTCCTTTTTCTTGATTCTTGGCTTCTATTCTGAGCTTAGGGACTTGAATTGATCCATTTTGGTCTGAGTTAGAACTCCATTGATGTGTATGATGAAATTTCAGGTGTGTTTGAATGGTTTGAGGTGTTCGACTATTTATAAGGCTGAAGACCCTTGTTGGCCAAGTTTTCTTGGTAGCTAAGGGTTAGGAGCTGTAGATAGATGACTAAGGATGGCCTAGGGTGAGTATTGAGGGCTATAGAGGTGTAGCTTAGCAAGGTGGAAGGTTGTGGGGGTCTTGGAGGGTCACGACTAACATGGGGTGACAAGGAGGTGACCATGCAATACTTAGAGCTTAAGGGTGGTGATAGAGGTGCTTGTAAGCTGGTTGGTAAGGCTATAGAGGTGCTAGGATACTTGCTTGAGGTGCTTGGTTGCTTAAAATGGATAAAAATGAAGTAAAAGGGGTGTCGGGTTCATTTTATTTCGTGTAAAGGTTTAGGGTTTTAAAATGTGGATTAGGGTTAGGATTAGGGATAGATTAGGGTTTAGGATTAAGGTTTAGTGTTAAGATTAGGGTTAGGATTAAGGATTAGGGTTTAGTTTTAGGTTTAGGGTTTAGTTTTAGGTTTAAAGTGAAATTAGGGTTTTAGGGTTTCATTTAAGGTTTAGGGTTTTAGATTAGGTTTTTAGAATTAGGATTTATGGTTTTAGGGTTTAGAAGTCATATGCATGAAGAGCTTGTACCTTGTGCTAGAGGGTGGAAGAAATCTATAATGAAAATGGTGAAAATGTCAAGATTGAATTCTAAGCTTAATAATTTATACATTGAGCTTTAATGAGTTGTATATTGACTTCGAGGGAAAGAATAATTCAAATGTGATGCATTGTACACTTGTACACATGCTTGAAGGCTTGCATATTCATTTTATATGTATACATTACATATAATTAGGGTTTTGATATAAACGTTTATGTTTAATGCTTGTTTTGATATATCATTTTGAAAAGTATGTTAAATGGATAATATACTTGGTAAAAATGATATTAAGATATAGACTTGACATATTAGGATGTTTACATGATATAAACATAGATATAGATGGAATTGATAGAGGTTGCGTGGGCTCGTTTACTTTAGAAATGTAAACTAGGTTACATAATGGAATGGAATAAAAACAAAAAATATTCCTGTGAAAAATGTTGTACTTAATATAGTAAGTAGACATTACATTGATGAAAATACTAGAAAATTACGGGTTGTTATACATTCGCCAAACACTTCTTCAAATTTAACACGTGGAATGTGTCATGCACACTACTCAATTCTTCGGGCAATCTTAACCGATAAGCTAAAGGGTCGATCCTTTCAAGGATCTCGAACGGTCTTACATACCTTAGTGCTAACTTATCTTTCTTTCCAAAATGTATCACGCCCTTCCAAGGCGACACCTTCAGTAACACTTGATCTCCTACTTCAAATTCCAAAGGTTTCCTTCTATTATTAGCATAACTCTTTTGGCGATCCCTAGCCGCCTTGAGCTTTTCCTTTATCAACACCACTTTATCAGTCATTTCTTATACCAACTCGGGCCCAATAAAACTACTTTCTCCAATCTCAACCCATAGAACGGGCGACCTATATTTCCTTCCATACAATGCTTTAAACGGTGCACACCGAATGCTCGAATAATAACTATTATTGTAAGAGATTTCAGCTAACGGTAGGTAAACATCCCAATTGCGGCCAAAGTTGATCAAACACGCCCTTAACATATCCTTCAAAGTCTAAATTGTACGCTCACTTTGTCCATCCGTTTGAGGATGATAAGCGGTACTCATATCCAATCGCGTCCCTAAAGCTTTCTGTAATGTTTACCAAAAATGTGAAGTAAACCGTCCATCTTGATCCAAAATAATTTACATGGGTACTCCATGTCGTGCAACGACCTCATCGATGTATAACCTTGCTAATTTCTTCATACTACAATCTTCACGCGTTGCCAGAAAATTAGCTGACTTGGTAAGTCTGTCGACTATTACCCATATTGAATCATGCCCACTCTTTGACCTATGTAGTTTTGTGATAAAATCTATAGTGATCTTATCCCATTTCCATTCGGGTATCTCGGGTTGTTGCAATAAACCCGAAGGCCTTTGATGCTCAACCTTCACCTTTGCACACGTTAAACATTTGCTAACGTAAGTAGCAATATCCCTCTTCATTCCCGGCCACCAGTACATATCTCGAACATCATGGTACATCTTATCCGCTCCAAGGTGTACAGAGTACCTAGTCTTATGAGCTTCGTCCATAATTATCATTCTCACACCTCCTACTAACAGAACCTATATACGGTCCATAAAGTATAAAGTCTCGTCTTATTTCCTTTCCATCTGTTGATCTAAACCGTGTAGCCTTACTGCAAGTACGTTCTCTTGCTTGAACGCCTCACTCTACGCTGCTAGTATCATTCCTCTTACTCTAGACTGAATAGTCATAGCCATTGCTCGTACACGTCTAGGTTTCACTTTTTCCTTCCTACTTAATGCATCAGCCACCACATTTGCCTTACCTAGATGGTAGCGAATCTCACACTCATAGTCACTAAATAACTCAATCCACCTCCTTTGATGCATATTCAACTCGTTCTGACCAAATATGTGTTGAAGGCTCTTGTGATCCGTGTAGATGACACTCTTCGTACCATACAAATAATGCCTATATGTTTTAAGGGCAAACACAACTGCTCCCAATTCTAGGTCGTGCATTGTATAATTCTTCTGATGGATCTTTAGCTTTCTTGATGCATAGGCAATTACTTTGCCTCTTTGCATGAGTACACAACCTAATCACTGGTTCAATACATCACAGTAGACTACGAAATCTTCAACCCCATCAGGTAGTGATAATATCGGTGCATCATATAAATTATTCTTCAAAGTCTGGAAAGCCTCTTCCTGTTCCACGCCTCACTCATACTTTTTGTTTTTTTGGGTCAACAAAGTAAGAGGTTTAGCAATCTTAGAGAAATTTGCCATAAAACTTCGGTAGTAACCTGCTAACCCCAAAAATGATTGAATTTCAGACGGTGTTGTAGGAGCTTTCCAATTCTTTACTACCTCAATCTTACTTGGATCTACATGAATACCAGATTGGTTGACCATGTGACCAAGGAAATGCACTTCTCGTAACCAAAACTCACACTTGGAATATTTAGCCTACAACTTCTCCTTCTTCAGCAATTCTAACACCAACCTCAAATGAATCTCATGTTCCTCCTTAGACTTTGAGTAGATCAAAATGTCATCAATGAAAACAATAACAAACTTATCTAGGTACGGTTTATTGCAAACCCGGTTCATCAAATCTATAAAGACTGCTGGTGCATTGGTTAATCCAAAAGGCATAACCGTAAACTCAAAATGCCCGTATCTCGTTCGAAACGCGGTCTTTGGAATATCATCCTCATGTACTCAGAGCTGGTGATAACCCGATCGAAGATCTATCTTAGAGAAATAACATGAACATTGTAAATGGTCAAACAAGTCGTCGATCCTGGGGAGATTCTTGGTGGTCAGCTTGTGCAACTCTCGATAGTCTATGCACATTCGAAATGAACCATCCTTTTTTTTTAACAACACAGGTGCTCCCCACGGAGAGTGACTTGGTCAAATAAAACGTATATCAACGAATTCTAAGGGTTACGAATATCGAATCAACTGCTAGAAAACATATAAAGGACTTCACATATGCAAATAGATGTGGATCAAATGACATAAGAATCATTAAAAGAAAGGATATAATATCTATACCG
>BQNB010050105.1:0-41684 GCA_026074375.1 Tanacetum coccineum | reverse complement strand
TTTTCTAGAATTTTAATTGATTAAATAGGTTTTTAATTCATAAAAAAATATGAAAAAGTCAAAAACATATAAATCATTTTTAGAAAATTTTCTTTTTTCATTTTAGAGGTTTAGAAACTAAATTTTCACTTTTAGGGTTAATATTTGCCTTAGTTAGTTTTCAGTCGCGTTTTTAGGATTCCCGTTTTGCGTTTTTAGTTTAAAATAGTTTTGCCTTAATTATTTTTAAGTGTTTGCATTATTTTTCCTATAGTTTTAGAAAACCAATCATAATCTTGTTCCATTCAAGCATCGATTATCAAAACGACTCTCGACTTTCAATTGCATTCCTCGTTGGAGATAACGACCCGGGAATCATACTCCCGGTTTACTAAAATTGAGATTTTTTTAATTCTCATTATTATATATTTATATATTTGTTTATATTTATATATAGTAAAGGGTTTTCAATCAATTTTTAGCGCCGCTGCCGGGGAGGATTGTTTACGATTGTTGAGCCGTTTGACAATTTGTGTTTAAAGATCCTTCCGTGTGAAGTTATTTTGTTTATTTTCATATAAAAAATACAAAAAGATTTTTCTTTTATTAGTATATATATAAAATAAAAAAAATAAAAAATTTAAAAATAATTGTCCATAAAAAAGAAATAAAATTAACCATCAATATAATACTTTCAATTGAAGTATTATCATTAATAAGTTCCCGAACCAAAGATCAAAAACTTACCTTTTGTGTCTCTCGCGAGGTACGGTTCACCTTTGAAAGTTAAACAAACTCTAAGAGGGGTATAAGGCGGGTTGTTCCTAGGAACTACGACCCTAAAGGAGAAAGGTTTTTAATAGCTTCGCGCTTTCCTACTCCTCCGCTCCTTTGTGCGTTTTTCTCTTTAAAGAGTTACCGAGAAGCGAGTTGATTATTAGGTTTAAGTGTCTTATCTCATTGTCCGTTATTAAAATATATTGTGAATACGTTGTTGAAAAAACCAAAAAAAATATAAAAAAAGAAAAAAAAATTAGTATAAATTTTCTTTTTACATTTTAGTGCATGCGCACTCGTTCTCAATATCGTAATTCTAACCGTCAACAACAACATGTCCCACCGACTTTTGTTGAACCATTCAATCTTGTGGAACCTATTGAAAATCAAGCTCCTCCCGTAGTTACGATGGCCGATAATCGTACTATGGCTTAATTGCTCGAAGCACCCACCGAGGGTTACGAGGATGCCATCGTTGTTCCCGAGATCACCGCGGACAACTTTGAGCTTAAGCACGGTTTGCTTACCCTCGTTCAAAACAAACAATTTTTTGGACATGACAAAGAAGACCCTCATGCTCACATTCGTTATTTCAACAAGATCACTTCTACGATGAAGTTCCCGAACGTTTCGAGTATGTCGGTAAAGCTTATGCTTTTCCCATTTTCCCTCGAGGGTGCCACCTGGATTTGGCTTGAAAAAGAACGCCCTCGATCGATTCTTACATGGGATGATCTTGTTTTGAAATTCATCAACAAATTATTTCCTCCTTCTAAAACAACAAATCTTCGAAATGAAATCACGAGATTTCAACAACGATTTGATGAAACTTTTTACGAGGCATGGGACCGATTCAATTATCTTCTTCGGGCATGCCCACATCATGGATTTTCGGAATTACATCAACTCGATACTTTCTATAATGCTTTGAACTCTAGTGATCAAGATTCGTTGAATTCCGCCGCGGGTGGTAACTTTTTGGAAAAAATGCCCCGTGATTGCCTAAGAATCATCGAGAGCAAATCCAAAGTTCGTAATTCACGTAACAAACCGGTTGTTGCCAAAGTGAGTTCGAGCTCTTCTACCCCCGGTATTTCTCTCGATGTTGCCGAACTTAAAGATATGGTGAAAGCTTTACTTCTCGATAAGAAAAAACAATCCTAAGCTCCCTCTCCCGTGAAAGCGGTCGAGGAAAGTGGTGTTACTTGCGGTGGTGCTCATTCTTACCGAAATTGTCCCGCCACCGATGGTAACGTTTATCATAACAATATTCAAGAGTACGTTTCCCAAGCCGCCGCTGCTTTTCAATCAAGGAAATACCGGTTACCGAGCCCCGATTGCTAATAAAATTCGACCTCTCGGTTTTCCTCCCGTTCAACAAAACCAAGGAAATAACCAAAACCATTACAACCAAAACCGGGGGACTAATTACAACCAAGGCCAAATTTATCGACCCCCGATCAATCAACCCCCGGTTCACCAAGCTCCACCTTACCAAGCTCCAGCTCCGCAAACACAAGGTGTGTCGAAGGATGATTTTCAAAACTACATCATAGCTAATGATGCAGTGATGAGAAATATGCAAAATCAGAATCAAAACTTGCAAAATCAAATGACCAATTTAATAAACATGCTTACCAAGTTTGTGAATTCCAATACCTCTTCTACTTCAGGTTCAAGGACACTCCCTAGTAATACCATTACTAACCCGAAGGAAGATTTGAAGGGTATTACCACCCGAAGCGGTTATCAAGGACCCACGATTCCTACTACTTCTTCTTCTCCTCCTAAAGTAGTGGAACGTGAAACCGAGGTGACAAAAGACATGGTGCTTCCTACTATTAATGGAAGTACCAAAGACGTCCAACCTTTGGTTGTCCAAATTCAACCTCATGTACCAAATTCTGAGCCCGTTGTTGCTCCTGTTAGTGCTCCGATGCCTAACCCAAAATCGTCGATTCTGTATCCTTCGAGACGTAATGATAAAAGGCGTCGTGAAAAAGCTAACGACCAAATTGAGAAATTCTACGAAATCTTTAAAGATTTTAGTTTCGAAATTAGCCTCACGGATGCTTTGATCCTTATGCCAAAATTTGCCTCGACTCTTAAAGCCTTAATTGGAAACAAAGAAAAATTAAGTGAAATGGCTAGAACTCCTCTTAATGAGCATTGCTCGGTGGTCATACTCAACAAGTAACCCGGAAAACTTGGAGACCCTGGCAAATTTCTCATATCGTGTGATTTTCCCAGAATGGATGAATGCTTAGCCTTGGCCGATCTTGGCACTAGCATAAATCTCATGCCATTATCCGTGTGGAAAAAAACTTTCTCTTCTAGAGCTCAGTCCTATTGCACCAGGAAGAACAGTTTAGTACTCGATGCTTCAAGACTGAGATGATTGACAATACGATCCCGTATCATCAGTATCTTCTTGACACCGAAGCCCAAAATGTTCCAACTGAGGTATCTGCTGACACATCTGATAAAATTTCTATGATTGCTATCTTAACTGACTTGCAAAACCCAACTAGACGGACATGCTATACAGGTTTTTAAACCAAGAAAAATGTTTGGATTGAAGACCTTTAAACAATGAGCTTCTTCATGCAAGCAAGAAATAATGTCGTTAGTACCCACAAGGTCAAAACTTGATCTGAAAACAAAGTTAGACAGGAACAAGCCCTAGTGATTCAGCGTAAGAAGCGTAACGCTGATACTTGTGCAAGAAACGATTTGCTTAAATCACTTCTTTTTCAGGAAAAGAAAAATCAATTGCATTTTTTACAAGCTGAAAGGGAAAAGATTTTTATCTTGAGAAAGGATCTAGCAGATAGTTATCTAGATTAAATGGTTTGTTTAAAGAATGCTAACAAAGTTGCAAGAGATATGTTGCAAAGATTTAACATGCCAACACAAACTATTCCTATGCTTTCTAAGAAACCTAAAGCCGCAACCGCTGACTTGCACAAG
This sequence comes from Tanacetum coccineum, assembly GCA_026074375.1. NCBI lineage: Eukaryota > Viridiplantae > Streptophyta > Magnoliopsida > Asterales > Asteraceae > Tanacetum > Tanacetum coccineum. The sequence continues at coordinate 37,958 of BQNB010050105.1, read as the reverse complement.
GACCTCCTAGGTACCCGTAACCCAGGTCTTGGTTATATAGCCAAGCGAGCTCAACCTGTCTTGTACGATGCTGATACCCTTTTGCATCCCGCTCACCATCCCGTTAGTATATGGGATAGTGAAGATGTCTTGGTTCACCAAGTTGTTAGCATGAAAAGTTGAGATGAAAAACCAGGACATGGTTAGGAACCCGCAAACGGTTTCTATGAGAAGCTAAATGCCCTTAAGTTTGTTCCTCAACAGGAACTGTCCCGAGAACAGGCGTATTGGCTTCCTGCCAATGAAATTGCTAGTAATGCTAGTAACCCTGCCACACCTGTTACTCCTTTTGTTCATAATCGTCCACCTCCAAGTCAAGTTCTGTTTCATCTTCAAAAGGTTAATGCTGTTTTTCATCAATTTGAAGGTATCATAAATGAAAATGAGGATGAAAAAACACAAAAAACCACTCTGTTGCCGAATGGTGTTTTGATTATGCAATACAGTTTGTTGAACAACAATTGGTCCTTTTATGACATTCAAAAAACACATAGAATCTGCTAATGAAACAATTTTCAAAGAAGTAAAAGAATATGAACAGATTTTTGATGACTTGGATGCGGAGTATGAACGATGTGTTCTTGATAACAAGAACCTGACCATAGAGAAGAAAAATCTTTTAATCAAAAATGACTGCTTAATTGCTGAATGTTTAGAAAAAGATATCTGCTCTATTGTGCTTACTTCCGATATTGTTGTATTGTGCACATAGTTCGAATTGCTTTGCGAAGATCTTAGATATGCATGCGTTAGGGTAACACACTAAAGTCTTGACTTGAGGCTGTAAGTTTTAAAAACAACAAAAGGATGGTCATTGAAATCTGAGAAACGTAATTTCTAATTTAACAGAACAATATTGATTTGCAACTTAATTTCAAAAAACTATAAACAGTTGCAAGACACATTCTAGTTGCATCAATTGCTATTTTTTGAAATTATAAGTTTAAGATGTCAGCTTCAAGGAAAAGACACCACTATCAGGATATTTAGATGCTCTGCATCAACTCATCGAAGGTGTTGAATGTAGGTTTCCACTGAGGTAGTGTGACCAACAGGCCTTTAGACACTGATAGAATTCAGTTGAAAGATACGATTACCTCCCTTAGGATTCAGCTAGATGGCCTTAAGGTAGAAAACGTGAGTCTCAAAAGAAGGTATGATGAACTGTCAAAGGCGAATACTCACTCACGTACTGCGTACACTGAAAAGCTTAGTGCTTTAACTTCTGAAAATACCAAGCTGAAAGCCCTAGTGCATGGTAAAACAAGTAGTGGACCTTCAACCTCTGAGAAACCCAAAGTACTTGCTTCAGGGATGTATACCAAAAGTTCAAAGTACATTCCACCTCCAAAAAGAGCCAACTGGGTAAAACCAACCCCGTTGCCTAAGAAAAAGCAAGTTACTTTTCAGGAACCTCCTAGGACTTCAAATAGACCCACACAGAAACCACGAGTGCAACAAAACAAAAAGCCTAATGTTCCTGTGAATTTGTCTACAAGAACCAAACCTGCCACTGAATCTCGCAAACCTATGCCAAAGTGCCACACTCGGAACCATCGTATCTTGCCCAATAAAAGTGTGAACGCGAGGAGAGCAGCAGATCACAATAGGAAGTTGAATGTTGTTGATCATAATCAGTTTGTGATTCGTTCTTTGAAGTCTGTGAATACCAAAACCCCCCAGGCCAAACATAGTGTGAATCATACTAAGAAGGTTTGGAAAGCAACTAGAAATCATAATGTGAACACTACTAAGACAACTTGGAGACTAAATGGAAAGGTTGTTGGTAGTGTTAAGCCTCAGTGGAAACCCACTGGACGACATTTCGCGTTGTATGATAATTGTCCTTTAACTAGGATAATGGAACCCATTGTTGAGCCTTTAGAACTTACCCCGAGCGTTAGTTCTAGTTCCAAAGTTACTATGATCTCTAGGTTCACTGATTGTAAACTTAGTGATCGAAAGGCTGGTTCCAAGGGGTTATCTGATATTTTTGAATGCTAAAGCAATGTATCATTGTATATAACAAAAAACAAAAAAAAAACATTTTTCTCTTAATTTTTTAGTCTAGATGGCTTGCAGTTATTTCAGACTGTAACCCGGTCTTAACCCAGAGATTTAGTGTACGTTTCAGTGCATTATTTCTTTACAGACAAGAAGTTGTCTAAGCCCACAACGAAACCCATTTTTCTCTTAAACAAATGGTTGTATAAACAATGTTCGGGTTAACCATTCATACCATTGACATGGGTTCCCAATTAATTTGTTTTGAGGGGGGGAGAATACAAGTATACTAACAGTTGTGCAAGGTCAAATGGATCGTAACGTTGTAAATCTATTGCTAGAAGATTGACACGACCAACGCTTACAAGTTCAAGACAGATTGACATATATCATTCCTGTCTGGGTATTCTGAAGGTCTTGGTTTAATTGCTCACTTGATATTTGTGCTATTTCACCTTACCTCATACTTTGAGGGGGAGATTGATACATTTTAAGTCCATTCTAGATCAAAACCATTCACAAGATTCATACTTTTGATCGGGGGAGAAAATGTGACTTAAACATGTAAAACGGTATAATCTAATTGTTCGCTTGTTCTAAAATGTGATCCTTATCCATGCATGTAGCTAAAACATCTTTCGTTATCGAGCACATGGTTAGGGGGAGCACTAGTGTTAATATGATCAAAAATGTCCAAGGTACCAAAAGTTTGTGTTATAAATACGTATCTTTGATATAATGACAAAAGAATCTTTTGTTTCTGTTCGTGAATAGTGTTTCTTATGGAATGCTGAGGGAAAAAGAGATGTGTACCACCAGGGTTTCGTTTGATTGCTCATGCTGGTCTTCGGCTGCAGCCCACTAGTGAAGTGGATTTCCATAATTGTACTTGTACATGTTTTGGATCTTCACAAGGCACTTCATATTATCTTCGGCGTTATATTACAAAACATCATCAGAAGCATTCTGATTAAAAATTTCGTGTGTGCCCCAAATAGAATTTCACAAGCACATCGAATGTTTTTATATCATTTTGCCACAGCGCCTTATACGAGGTATTAATTGTATTAAGAAGTAAACGCTGAAAAAGGAATTGTACGGTATAGTCAGCAGGATAGTAACTGTACTGTACTCCACTCTTTACATTCCTATTAGTAGAAATACTATATTGTGTTTTTTGTCTTATTCGGACATGCTGGTCTAGAGTCGGCGAACATTAAGGAATTCTGATATAGGTATTAGAGGAACTAGCTTGTCACGTGCCGGAAACTTTGTCAAGAAGGTTTCTTTTAATGATTCTTTCTGATCACAGGGTGCAGTATTTCTTACTGTAATCATTGATCCTCACGGAATCGAGGTTAACGTAACCGACCAGATTCAGGTATCGTCTATACGCTGGTCCCTTCAAAATTATATAAAACCTTTGTGATGTTCACAAAATGTTTTTCTAGAACACATAAAGTGGCATTTTAAATACAAAATGTTTTTGTTGGTGGCTAAATTGTTCTATCATACGCGAAATGACGACTCAAAGTTTCGTTGCCAAGAATGTGAATCATATCCATACACTGTAATCTGAAGTAATCAAGAAAGCTTACCATTTCAAAGCTTCCATTAATCTCTGAATCAATGTCTTTTTTAAATGCAAAAAGTTTAAATGATTGGAAAAGAAAGTACATCAACAAAGCTTTCAAAGAATTTAAACTGATTAAATGAGCATGTAGACTATAGTTCAGCGTTTATGGAAAGTCAAAGTGAAAGAGTTCACAAAGTATTGAGAGATAGTAAGCTTAAAACACGTCAAAGATCAAGATCAAGTCATCACATCCAGTTTGAAGATCTTGATTCAAGGTGTTAAATATTGTGATTACCAAAGTCAACAAGGTGAAGTACCCTATCAACAACGAGCTAAAGCGAGACAAGCACGAGGTGCAGCTACAAACAACTTCTCATGACCTCATCTAGGGGGAGATTGTTAGGATCACATAAATGGACCCGAACAAAGAAGCTTCGGTCACTCGAAGATACAAGACAAAAGTCTAGCTCGAAAGACAATGTAAATTAATGTAATTGGGCATTTATTGTAAAAGCCCGAAATGGCCCATTCAAAGCCTCTTTAGGTCTCATTCTAAGGCTATATAAAGCCATTTTTTCTTCATTTTTTAGGTTAGCTACTCCATAATATTTTTCATCTTTAGAGTGTGTAGCATCTCTTGTTTCTTTCAATCTAAAAGTTCTTTAATGTTTAATCTTTTGTGCTATTGATCTTGTGATTAATCCATGGAATGATCTAGGGATCCTACAATTGGTATCAAGAGCCAAAAGTGATTGTTTGTTTTATTTTTTTGTTTTGTTTGAGCGAATTCAAAAAAAGGGGGGTGTACGTGATTTTTTTTGTGCTTATTGGTTCGCAAATCATAACAAAAAAAAAGAGACGTGGTTTGTTTGTGTTTTGGGTTCGAAGTGGATTAGAAAAAAAAAGCTAGAAGGGTTGCGTTTTTTGTTAGTTTTCATGTTGCGTTTTGAGCATCTTCATATTGCGTTTTGAGGATCTTCATGTTGCGTTTTGAGCATATTCATGTTGCGTTTTGAGCATACAGGTTGCGTTTTGAAGATTTCTATTGCGTTTTGAATAAAACGTTACGCTGGCAAAATTTTCTACACATTGCGTTTTGACCCAAGTTTCGTTGCGTTTTGACTTCAAGTGTCATTGCGTTTTGAGCAAAACTTTCATTGCGTTTTGAGAAAAATTTCATTGCGTTTTGAGGAAGATATCATTGCGTTTTTGATTCTAGTGTCACGGCCGGTTTTGAGCAAACTTTCATTGCGTTTGAGAAAACTTTCATTGCGTTTTTGGAAAAATTTGATTGCGTTTTGAGGGAAGATTATCATTGCGTTTGACAACACTCCTTATGTTTTGTCCACAACCTCATTGCGTTTGTTGTTTTGCGAAAATACTGTTTAGCGCCAAAAATAATTTTGTGTCGGATTTTCCAAAATTTTTATACCAGTCGGAAACGACCCAACGGTCAAGAATCTCTTCTCTTAGAGTGAGAGCCTGTCATTTTTAAGCCATTCGGGGTCATTTAGAGCCTCAAAACAGCATTTTACTGTTTCAAATTTACCCGAAAATCATAAACTTCAAACCAAATCACCAATCAACAATCACTTAAGATCAGATCATTCATAAACAACGTTATTCAATGGCAACAAATGAAGAAACATATGATCAACCTCTGGCACTGACTACAACAAACATGTTTCAAGCCAATCATGAGGAATGATATGTCTCAGGACGTGGATGAAGGCCCCATGTGCTGCCGTTCTATGGCAAACTTGTATCCACCAGTGCCACTAACAGTCAATTCAATGAGGTACACTCCAATGACAATAAAATTCTTTGATAATGGGATTATCAGTTGCATTCAGGAGATGCACCAGGAAGAACATTTAGGACTCCGGAATGCTAAGACTTGAGATTGATGACAATACCGATCCCGTATCATTCAGTATCTTCTTGACACCGAAGCCCTAAATGGTCCAACTGAGGTTATCTGATGAAACATTGATAAAGTTTCTTATGATTTCCATTTTAACTGACTTGCAAACCCAACTAGACGGACATGCTAAGGTTAACCAAGAAAAATGTTTGGAAATCGAGACCTTAAACAATGAGCTTCTTCAATGTAAGCAAGAAATATGTCGTCTAGATACCCACAAGGTCAAACTTGATCTTGAAACAAAGTTAATCAGGGAACAAGCCCTAGTTGATCAGCGTTAATAAGCGTAACGCTGAACTTGTGCAAGAAAACGATTTGCTTAAATCCACTCTTTCTAGGAAAAGAAAAAATCTATTGCATTTTTACAATTGAAAGGAAAAGATTTTATCCTGAGGAAAAAAGATCTAGCAGTTTAGTTATCTAGATGAATAGTTTGTTTTAAAGAATGCTAACAAAGTTGCAAGAGATATGTTGCAAAGATTTAACATGCCAACTCAAACTATTCCTATGCTTTCTAAGAAACCTAGAGCCACAACCGCTGACTTGCACAAGGACCTCCTAGGTACCCGTAACCCAGGTCTTGGTTATATAGCCAAGCGAGCTCAAACCTGTCTTTGTCGCATGCTGATACCCTTTTTGCATCCGACCTCACCATCTGTTGCATTATGGGGATAGTGAAGATGTCTTGGTACACCAAGTGGTTAGCATGAAAAAGATGAGTGAAACAAGGACATGTTGACACGAACGGGTTTTCTATGACAAGCTTTAATGCATGATTGTTTGGTTTCCCTCAGAAGGAAACTGTCCCGTAGAACAGGCGTATTGGCTTCATGCCATGAATTGATAGTAATGCTAGTAAAACCTAGCCACACGTTACTCCTTTTGCTCATAATCGTTTTTCCACCTCAGTTCAAGTTATGTTGCATCTTCAAAAGGTTTATTGCTGTTTTTCATCATTTGAAGGTATCATAATGATCGTATCAACTCAAAAACATCTATGTTACGAATGGTGTTTTGATTTGCCAAACAGGTTTGTTGAACAACAACTGGGGTTACCATTTTTTTCTGACCATTTCAAAAAACACATAGAATCTGCTAATGAAACAATTTTCAAAGAAGTAAAAGAATATGAACAGATTTTTGATGCTTGATGCGGAGTAGAATGATTGTCGTTCTTGATAACATAGAAACCTGGTCCATAGAAGAAAAAATCTTTTAATCAAAAAATGTCTGCTTTAATTGCTGAATGTTTAGAAAAAGATATCTGCTTATTGTGCTTATTCGATATTGTTTGTGCCTCCCCTAGTTCGAATTGCCTTTTGCGAAGATCTGTAGGATCTGCATTAGCTGATGGGAAACAAACTATAGTTCTTGAACTTGAAGTGAAGTTTTTAAAACAACAAAAGATGGTCATTGATTATGAGAAAACGTAATTATTATTTACAAAAGAAACCATATTGATTTGCAACTTATAATTTCCAAAACTATAAACTAGTGCATAGACACTTCTAGTGCATTCAAAATGCTATTTTGAATAACTAAGTGAAGAGATCAGCTTCAGGAAAAGACACCACTATCAGGAATTTAGATGCTCAAGATCAACATCATGAAGGTTGTTGAATTGTAGGTTCCATGAAGGTAGTATGTGACCAACAGCCTTAGACACAGATAGAATTCTGTTGAAAGATACGATTACCTCCTTAGTGATTCGCTAGAGGGCCTTAGGTAGAAAACGTGTTCTTTTTTCTGGTCTGCAAAGGACGGTTATGTGAACTGTCAAAGGCGAATACTCACTCACGTACTGCGTACACTGAAAAGCTTAGTGCTTTAACTTCTGAAAATACCAAGCTGAAAGCCCTAGTGCATGGTAAAACAAGTAGTGGACCTTCAACCTCTGAGAAACCCAAAGTACTTGCTTCAGGGATGTATACCAACAGTTCAAAGTACATTCCACCTCCAAAAAGAGCCAACTGGGTAAAACCAACCCCGTTGCCTAAGAAAAAGCAAGTTACTTTACAGTAACTCCTTAGCGACTTTCAAAAAGACCCCACACAGATCCACGAGTGCAAATACAAAGACATATAAGCCTAATGTCTATCGTGATTTGTTTACAAGAACCAAACCTGCCAAGAATCTTGCAAACCTATGCCCAAAGTGCCACACTCGGAACCATCGTATCTTGCCCAATAAAAGTGTGAACGCGAGGAGAGCAGCAGATCATAATAGGAAGTTGAATGTTGTTGATCATAATCAGTTTGTGATTCGTTCTTTGAAGTCTGTGAATACCAAAACCCCCCAGGCCAAACATAGTGTGAATCATACTAAGAAGGTTTGGAAAGCAACTAGAAATCATAATGTGAACACTACTAAGACAGCTTGGAGACTAAATGGAAAGGTTTTGGTAGTGTTAGCTAGTGGAACCAATCTGGATCGACATTTCGCGTTGTATGATAATTGTCCTTTAACTAGGATAATGGAACCCATTGTTGAGCCTTTAGAACTTACCCCGAGCGTTAGTTCTAGTTCCAAAGTTACTATGATCTCTAGGTTCACTGATTGTAAACTTAGTGATCGAAAGGCTGGTTCCAAGGGGTTATCTGATATTTTTGAATGCTAAAGCAATGTATCATTGTATATAACAAAAAAAAACATTTTTCTCTTAATTTTTTAGTCTAGATGGCTTGCAGTTATTTCAGACTGTAACCCGGTCTTAACCCAGAGATTTAGTGTACGTTTCAGTGCATTATTTCTTTACAGACAAGAAGTTGTCTAAGCCCCGAACCATTTTTCTCTTAACAAATCTTGTTTTTTAACATGTTCGGGTTAACCAATCAAACATTGACATGGGTCATTTTGAGGGGTGAGGAATCCAGTATACTAACAGTTGTGCAGGTCAAAAGAACGTACTGTTGCTGATTCTATTGCTGCAAGATTGACACGACCAACCGCTTCCAAGTTCAAGACAGATTGCAATATCATTCCTGTCTGGGTATTCTGAAGGTCTTGTTTCAATTGCTCACTTGATATTTGTGCTATTTCACCTCACCTCATACTTTGAGGGGGAGATTGATACATTTTAAGTCCATTCTAGATCAAAACCATTCACAAGTTTCATACTTTTGATCGGGGGAGAAAATGTGACTTAAACATGTAAAACGGATAATTAATGATTCGATTGATTCTAAAATGCTAAGTCCTATCCATGCATGTGCTAAACATCTTTCGATTATCGACGCACATGTGTAGGGGGAGCATAAGTGTTAATATGATCAAAAATGTCAAGGTACCAAAAGTTTGTGTTATACACACGTATCTTGATAAATGACAAAGAATCTTTTGTTTCATGTTCGTGAAAGTGATCTTATGGAATGCTGAGGAAAGAGATGTTGTACCACCAGGGTATTCGTATGAATGCTCATGCCTGGTCTTCGGACTGCGCCCACTAGTGAAGTGGATTTCCATAAATGTACTTGTACAAGTTTGGATTTCCCAAGGCACTTCATATCTTTCGGGATATATTTCAAAACATCATCAGAAGCATTCTGATTAAACTTTCGTGTGTGCCCCAAATAAATTTCACAAGCACATCGAATGTTTTTCAAATCATTTTTGCCACAGGCCTTCTACGGTACTTAATTGTATTAAGAAGTAAAACGCTGAAAAAGGAATTATACGGTATAGTCAGCAGATAGTAACTGTACTGACTCACTCTTTTACCATTCTATTAGTAGAATTACTTATAGTGTGTTAGTCTTTCGGACATTGGTCTAGAGAACGGCGAACTTAGGGAATCTGATACTTAGGTATTAGAGAAACTAGCTTGTCACGTGCCGGAAAACCTGTCAAGAAGGTTCTTTTAATGAATCTTTCTGATCACAGGTGCTAGTTATTCTATGTAAACCATGATCCTCACGGAATAGAGGTTAACGTAACCTGACCAGATTCAGTATAGGTCTTATACTCGGTCCTTGAAATATAAAAACCTTTGTATATTTCTGTTTTTTGCGTTTTCATTGTGTTCACAAAATGTTTTTCTAGAACACATTAAGTGGATTTTACATAACAAAATGTTTTTGTTGGTGGCTAAATTGTTCTATCATAGCGAATGACGACTCAAAGTATCCGATGCAAGACATGTGCTCATATCCATACCACAGTATCTGAAGTAATCAAGAAAGCTTACATTCAAAGCTTCCGCATAATCTCTGAAAATCAATGTCTTCTTCAAATGCAAAAGTTCAAATGATTGGAAGAAGATACATCAACAAAGCTTTCAAAGATTCCAACAGATATGAGCATGTGAGACTAAAGTTCAGCGTATGGCAAAGTCAAAGTGAAAGAAGATCACAAAGTAATTCAGAGAAGTAAAGCTTAAACAAGTCAAAGATCAAGATCAAGTCATCACATCAAGTTCTGAAGCTCATGATCAAGGTGATAATATTGAATTACCAAAGCACAACAGTGAGTACCCTATCAACATACGAGTAAAGAGAACAAGTCGAGTGAGCTTCAAACAACTTCTCATGACCTCATCTAGGGGGAGATTGTTAGGATACCATAAATGGACCCGAACAAAGAAGCTTCGGTCACTCGAAGATACAAGACATAGTCTAGCTCGAAAGACAATGTAAATTAATGTAATTGGGCATTATTGTAAAAGCCCGAAATGGCTCCATTCAAAGCCTTTAGGTCTCATTCTACAGGCTATATTAAAGCCATTTTTCTTCATTTTTTAAGGTTAGATATCTCATAATATTTTTCATCTTAGCGTGTGTAGCATCTCTTGTTCTTTCAATCTAAAAGTTCTTTAAATGTTAATCTTTTTGTGCGATTGATCTTGTGATTACTCATGGAATGATCTAGGGAATCCTACACGATTGATTGGAAACTTTTTACGAGGCATGGGGATCGAGTCAATGATCTTCTTCAGGCTTATGCTCACATAATGGATTTTTGGAATTACATCAACTCGATTACTTCTATAATGCTTTGAATATTAATGATCAAGATTCGTTGAATTCCGCCAGCGGGTGGTATACTTTTTGGATATAATGCCCATGATTTGCCAGAAATCTTTGATGAGCAAAATCTAAATGTTCGTAAATCACGTAACAAACGGTTGTTGCCAACGTGAGTGCGAGCACTTCCACCCCCGTGGTATTTACTACGATGTTGCCGACTTAAAGATATGTGAAAGCCTTACTTTCTATAAGAAATCCCAAGCTCCCGATCCCAGTAAGCCTGGATCGAGGGAAAGTTGTGTTACTTGCTATGGAGCTCATTTCTTTACAGAAAATGTGTCCCCCCGTTGGCAACGTTTATCATGACAATATTCACGAATATATGTTTTCCCAAGCCTCCGCTGCTAATTTCAATCAGGAAATTACCGGTTACGAGCCCGATTGCTAATCAAATTCGACCTCCTAGTTTTCCTCCCGTTCAAATAAAACCAAGGAAACTAACCAAAACCGTTACAACCAAAACTGGGGGGAAGAATTAAACCAACACAAATTTATGACTACGATATAATCAACCCCGTTCACCTAGCTCCACCTCCTTTACAAGCTCCGGCTTTACAAAAACAGGTTTGTGTCAAAGACCGATTTTGAAAGCTACGTCAAGGCTAATGATGCGGTTATGAGAAACATGCAAGACCAAAATCAAAACTTGCAAAATCAATTGACCAATTTAACGGGCATGCTGTCCAAATTTGGAATTCTATACCGCTTCTACTTCAGGTTCAGGGACACTCCTTAGTTCCCATTACTAACCGAAGGTAGATTTGAAGGGTATTACCACCGATAGCGGTGTTTGCTTATCAAGGAGCCACAGTTTCCTACTACGTCTTCTTCTTTCCTAAGTAGTGGAACATGAAACAAGGTGACAAAGGACACGGTGACCTCCTACTAATAAGGAAGCAACCAAAAGATGTCCACCATCCGGTTCGTCATGTTCAACCTCATGTACCAAATTCTGAGCCTGTTGTTGCTCCCGTTCAGTGCTCCGGATAGCCTAATGAACCGTCGATTCCGTATTCCTCGAGACGTAATGATGGAAAGGCGTCGTGAAAGTTTGTGGTGACTCAAGTACCGTGGTTTGCCGAGTATGTAAATTACCACGCGGGGATTTTCATTGTTAATGGTATTTCGTCCAAAACAAACAGAATAAGTTTTCATAAGAGGGTAAACATCTTTACTTTTGGGCACGACCCTATTTGATTCTAATATATGCGGATAAGTGATCCGGCGGTGTGTGCCACGGCAATAGAAGCTCTTCGGACATCCTGAAGCTTGCCACACAATGGACCCACCGAGGGGACATTTTCGATGTCAAACTACACCACCAAAAAAAAGTTTTTGACTCAGGATTCTTTTGGCCTACCATTTACCGTGATGCCCATGACTTGGTTACACGTTGTGACACTTGTCAACGTCAAGGAAAAATTTCGCAACGTGATGAAACGCCTCAAAATTCCATCCAAGTTTATGAAATCTTTGACGTGTGGGGCATCGATTTCATGGGGTTCATTCACCGTCTTCACGGACGGGGAACAAATACATACTCGTGGCGGTATCGGACTATTTGTCAAAATGGTGTTTAAGCGGAAATGCGCTCCCCCAACGACGCCCGAGGTGTTTGCAAAAATTTCTTAAATCTCTCTTTCGCCCGATTTCGGTGCCATCGTTTGCTATCAATAAGTGATTGGGAACACATTTTTTCAATGACCAATTTACAAAGGTCATGCTTAAATACGGAGTTACTCACCGTCTCTCCACGGTATCAACCCACAAAATAAGTGGCAAGTTGAGGTATCCCAATTGTGGCTTGAAACGGAAATTCTTGAAAGGAACGTGGGCGAAACCGTGCTTCTTGGTCGGATAATATGATGTGATGCACTTTGGGCCTTCTGTACCGCTTACAAAACACCCATCGAGTGTACCCTATATAATTTCGCGTACGGAAAGGCATGTCATCTACCGATCGAGCTCGAGCACAAAGCTTACTAGGCCTTAAAGCATGCAAACTTTGACCTTGAGACCGCGGGTGATCACCACAAAAAGTTCACATCATATGAACTAAAATGAATTCGTGATCATGCCTATAGAGAACTCTTTGATCTTATAAGAGAAACAAAGAGGATCCATGACTCAAAGATCAAAAACCGCGTTTTCAACGTCGGTGATCAAGTCCTCCTCTTTAACTCTAGATTGAAGATAATCTCGGGCAAGTTAAAATCTTGTTAGTCCGGACCTTTCACCATTTTCCATGTCTTTCCGTATGGCACTGTTGCATTATCTCAAAACTCCAGGCCAAACTTAAAGGTGAACGGTCATCGAAATTAGAGCACTTATTTGGAGGGGACGCTACACAAATGGTTGTCTCGATCTCCAAACCTTCCCATGTGACAAATGGATTCGGGGATTGAGTCAAGTTTAGTGACCCTAACAAGCGCTTGTGGGAGCAACCCTATTCTTATCCGTAGGTTCTATTATGTAGTACTGAAATAAGTGTTTTTTGTTGTGAGAAGGTGTGCCTCTTTCCATTCTCGATTGCTTGTGTTTTTATGATTGTCCAGGATTGTCTCCGATTATTGAAGCCTCTAGTGCTAGCAGTTTTGGTCCATATCGTTCACAAGAGCTTCAAATCCACTAGCTTCATTTGGGAAATCCATATACCTAATCTAATCGACTACGTTTTACTCTTTAAGGCATACTTAATTAACGGCTTAGGATTTACGTAGAGACCCTTCTTAAAACATTGAGGACAATGTTTAAATCTAGTATGGGGGGGATCTATCGATTTGATTGTGCTTGCAGTTGTTGTTTTCGCGTAATCCCATTTTTACCACTAACATTTTAAAAAAATGAAAAATTAAATTTCAAAAATAAAATAGTCTTTTGCCACAATTAATGAATTCTTGCTGGGTAGAATAGAATAATTTTGACCCAATCGAGCGTGCTGAGCTCTAGCTTGTTCTTTAACTTTTAGGCTAAGCGTTCGCGAAAATTCGCGAAGAACGAAAAATGATAATGTTAAGTATGAATGGGATGCTAAACAAGGATTAGTTGGAAATCTTAAGAGCTCATGTATGTAATTTGTGGCTTTTTCTCCCATAAGCTTCTAACCGGATTAATATACGTGCTATTTTTGGAGATTAAACTTAAATCAATAATTTTTATGTAGTATATAGCAAAAAATTTAGTCTTAGTTCAAACTTATACTTGAATTTTTCAAAAAGAAGTCTTCTCTATATAAAAAAATGAAAAAAAAGTATATAATAATAATAATAATAATAATAATACTATAAGCTATGCGGCTGATAAAGTTAGCTGATTCTTGCGGCTACAACGTGGTTACAGGCCTTCTAAAAAGAATGCCTATAGTAAGAATAAAAAAATCCGAGACTGATAAAAGTTTGCTGCATCTTGCCGGCTCACAACCGATGTTGCAGCCTTCTAAAAAGTTGCGGGTTTACAAAGTGGTATCAATGGTTATGTTTAATATTAAGTGTGAATTAATAAATAGATCTCTTTTTGTTAAATTTAAATATGCTTTTGAACTTTGACTATTCTATTTTAAGTTTTTAAATAAGCTATGTGTATACGGGAAACCTAAGAGTTTTTGAAACCTAAGGTCCGTGAGTCCCGATACTAGTCTCTGTGGGGTGTCAAAAGCCTGGTCACTTAGCCGGCAAGTCTAGGGATGTGCCTGAGACGAAAGTGTACATGGGATTGATATCGCCTTCAAATCATTATTCTAGGTGGTGGAACAGTGAAACATAGAATTTGCGAAACGTTGATCCCATGGTGAAATTCAAAATAGCACAGTACTCAATATAATAATTGTCAGGAGTGAAAAGTTCACAAGTTGCAAATATGAGTAGTGTTAGCATCTTAACTGATATTTAACTGTGATTTCGTTTTAAGCTTGGTTTGGAGCAAGTGAAAAGTCGGGGACGATGAATTTATCCTTTTTGGGGCATTCTCGGATCGAAATGCATCTTGTTCTATGATCCCTAACGGTTATGAAAATAACGAAAGTCAAATTAGTTAATTAATATAAAAAACAATATAGGAAAAATACAAAAATATTAAGAATAAGTGTATACATTTAAAAATGGTAAAAATGGGACTTTTCAAAGCTATTGATTCTTTAATTTCCCTCGATGAACACTTAGCTACTTTTCGAGGTAATTAGTCGAGGGGGATCGAGATTCTTAGTTTTCTAAGTGCTTACTTATAGCATTACGTGAGGACACGCAATATCTTAGTATGGGGGATTTTGGTACGTGTTTAATTACACATACCTTTGACCACTAAACCGGGACATAATGACTAAAAAACATACCAAAAATACATGTATTGTATGGTTTTGCATTTGTATTGTGCTAGGTAGGATATCCGAGAAAAGGACAATAAAATATGAAAGCCCAAAACGACAAAAAAAAAAAACTCAGGGCACCAGGAGAAGGAAAGAGCGTCTAAGAGAAGTCAAAATCAAGGCCAAGTCAAAAAGTCAAAGTCAATAAAGTCAAGTCAAATTCAACCCCGGGAAGTGGATTTGGAAAGAGCATCAAAAACCGAACCCGAAAACCTAAACTGCCAAAGTGGCCCATCGTACCCACCTAGTGGGCCCGGGTCAACCCACTTATATCTTTATAACCCTTAAACCTTAATAAAATCCCAAGTCCATTTTTTTATACACACCGGCACAACAACAATGCCCAACTTGACCCTCTTAACTATTGTTTACACCCATTCCTTTATAAACACCCGTTAGTCCTTAAGGATAATGGTACAAATCATTTATAACTCCTGAGGACAAAGTTTTTGCACACATTAAGGACTGTCTTTGCAACACACTTATACACTTTCAGGGACTATTCTTGCCATTTCCCAAACTTCAAAAGGGGAGCGGGACACTGTACATCTTCTTCAATTACCCTGTCTCCACTACCCGCCAAATTCACCCCAACATTGTTCCCCTTTCTTCTCCACTTTGTCTACACACCCCATACCTTATCCTACCAATTGCCACCTTGGCAATCTCCAATCATCCTATTCGTTCAAGGAAAATGACAAGAAATCAATGGCTTTGATCATACAACTTGTACACTACTCAAAATAAAGGGCTAAGATTGATTTGAGTCCTCTCTCACACAAGAAACACATGCTTGATCCCTCTCAGCAAAGTAACACACAATCTAGAATCTTCTTAGCTCTAGTATTTATAGGTTCCTTGTAAGCCCGAATAAGGCACTTAGTCTTTTTATCTAGATTAATTTTCAGCTTATATTTTTAAGTCTTTATAACTTATTGTATTGTTTCCTTAAAAGCTTTGTACTGATTTTAAGTTTAATGAAAAAAATTTGTTTTTATGTTTCATCCTGTTTATTAAGTTAAATGCATTTTACCTTATAAAACTGTTTTATAAGCTCACACAAACTCTTTCTAACTAACTTAAGCTGTTAACTTAAGCACTATAAGTTTTTCAATAGCTTATAGTGTCTAAGTCTTTGTTACCAAAAAAATCACTCAAAAGCTCAAATGGATGATAAGCTTACAATGGAAGAGCTTATGGGTTTTTATAGCTTGTTTACTAACAAGTTGGAGCTCTGTTGATAGGAATAGCTCTAAGAGCACTTGTTTGCCCTGTTTAAGCATGAGCTTTTGTAAGTCTTCATTTTTCATTTTTAGCTTATCTACTGTAGAACTGCTTATTTGTGCTTATTTACTGCTTATCTATGCTTATTAATGATGTTTGAGGCTTATTTAACTTAGGTTTTAGTTTTAAAATCATTAGTTCAAGTTTTCTTTAAATCTGTCTTAAATTAGGTTAAATATAGCATATCCTGTTTCAGCTTATTTAAGTGCTTATTTGTTGTTGATATATGCTTAATATTGCTTAGTAGTCTTAGTTAACATCTAGTTTTTAAAAGTTTTAGCTTAAAATAGTTTGAATCAAGTTAAAAAGTTAAAATTAGTTTTTAAAGGGGTGTTTGGTTTAACTGAATTTGGAGGTCAAAACGGGTCAAAATGAGTTAAGTCTTTTGGGTCACCTTAGTTTAACTTGAAATCATCATAAAATTCAGTTGTTAAAAGTTTTTAAGTATTGAAACTCAAAATTAAGGTTTTAAGAAAGTGTTGTTTGAATCTGTGAGTTTATAACTTATTATCTCTGCTTATTTGATCATGCTTTTTAATCTTATGAAAAGTTTGATGTTTATGTGTTTATGCAAGTGTTAAAACAAGTTAGTATAAAAAAACCTTAGGCCTGCAAGTTTGTTTTGTGATTTGCTAAAAACTGTCAAAGATTGCAAAGTGTTCAAAAAATTTGAGAAATGGTTTTTTCATTTGCTTATTGTTGCTTATCCTGAATTTCAAACTCCTTTTAGATTGTTGATTCTTGTTCTTTGAGGTCTAAGCTTAACCTGTTTGTAGGTTAAAATTCCATAAGGATTTGTTTGTTTGCTTATTTCTAAGCTCAAAAGGGTGGTTTTGTTAAGATTGCATAAGTTAGCTAAATTTATCCAAGTGTTGAATCAGAGTGAGATAGTCTTTTCTTGAAGCTTTTTAGGTGCTTATTTGAATTTAAAAATTCTTTTTCATTGTTGCTTATTGTAGCTTTTTGGCCATTCTTCTTAGTGTTATAAGCCACTAAGCCATAAGGATCTTTTTGCTAGCTTATTTTAAGCTAGAAAAGGCCCTGTTAGCCTTTTTGCTTATCAGTTTTGGCCAAAAATCTATTTGCTTATTTAGGCTTATTAGCTTATTGCTTTTGCTTATTCTAGGTTTAGTTTAGCTTATTAGGTAGTTTAATCCTAATTTAGCTTATTTCTCTTAGCTTAGAGCTTATTTTGAGCTTATTTGCATTTTAGTGTAAAATTTTAAGTTTTAAGCCTTTTTAAGTAATCTGTCATTTTAGCTTAATTTAGTTGCTTAATTTTGTTTAAATATGCTTATTAAGGGTCGTTAGGTATCTGCTTTAGCTTATTTTTTATTTTGGATTGCTTATTTGAGCTTAAAAAGCCCAACAATTAGCATTTTCATAGCTTAGTGAAGTTTAGGCTTATTCTGTCTTTCTTAGCTTATTTGTGTGCTTATTTTTGGTTTATAAAAAAAGTTGTTTTACAAAAGTTGCTTATTTTTAATCCCTCTAAAAAGTTGTAAAAAAATGGCATGTAAAAAACATTTGGGAATTGGGGAAGTCAAGGGTGAGCAGGACTCGAACCCGAGACCTCACCCCTATTCGACCAAACGTTTTATACACACCACACGCACTACCAACTCGCCCTTGGGACTTTTTCAGTTTAAGTTTGCAAAATTTATTCTTTATAGTAGTTTTAAGCTTTTTAGTTTATAAGCCGTTTTTGGCTTATTTCACTGCTTATTTGATAAGTTGTTTTCACAAGATTATTTTTATTAGATCCCTCATTGTTCAAGCTAATTTTGCTATTTTTTTCAGAATTTTTATAAATAGTTTAGTATTTTTAAACATTTAATTTCATTAAAATCGTTTTTAATTCATAAAAAATTATAAAAAGGTCAAAAAAAATATAATTTCTTTTTTTATGAAAACAGTTTCTTTTTAACATTTAGAACCTAGGAAAAGTTGATTTTGATTTAGTAAGGTTCTGAAATTGCAAAAATTTTGTATTTTTAAAAGAACGAGATGAATCCCGTTCACGTTTTTTTGTGTTTTCAAGCCCTAACTCTCCTTTGTTTTTAGTCTATTTTTCTTTGTTCTAAGCTTTTAGTTAACTAAGACTTATAAAAACAAAAAGTAATTTTAGAACTTCTTAATGATTATTTAGGGTTTTTAGTCCGTTTTTAGGATTCCCGTTTTACGTTTTTATCTTAATTTGTTCCTTACCAGCTAAGTGTTTTAAGTTGTTGCCTTAATTTGTTCCCGTTGTTTAGGATCAAATCAAAATCTTTTCCACCATTCAAAACATCGATCTCACAACGATCTCTCAGACTTTCTATTGTATTCCTCATTGGGGAACGACCCCGCCTGGGTATCTTTACTCCCGGATTACTATAATTATGATTTTTTGATTCTTAACTTTATAAGTATATATTTATTTATATTTATAAAAGGTATAGTCAATCTTGATCAAGTTTCATATTGCAGATTCATTTATGGTTAGAAACTAGCTAAACTTTGATTAATTTTGATTGTATTTAGCTTATGGAAGTCTGTTTTACATCTGTTTCTAGTTTGTAGTTGGTAAAATTCATTTTTTGAGTCTTAAAATTAAGCTGCAGTAGTCATTTTAACTCAAAAAGTCCAAAAACATAGTAGTATAAACTGTCATTTGCATCTTAATTTTTCTAGCTTCTTTCCTAAAATTAATTGCTTCAATCCAGCTAATTTTAGTTATTTGAGTCTAGGACTAAATCTGTTTTCATGTTTCAGCTTATTTTCTGTGCTTAATAGTTTTAAATCTTAGCTTAAAGTAGTGATGATAGCCCTTAAAATCTCCTTTTTAGTCCAATGTCTAATTGCTTTTAACTGTTTTTCAGCTTAATATATTTGCTTATTTCAAGTTTTAAGTGCTTAATGAGTCTAGGTTAGGGTCTGTTTCTAGCTTTTTGGTCTTTAGATTAGCTTATTGGTCTTATAAGTGCTTTTGTACCTTAACTGTCAACTAAATGACTAGAACCAAGTGGTTCTAGCCAAAACTGTCACCTTTAAGCATCTTTTTTCTAGATTATTAATAAGCTTTAGTCTTAAGTCCTTTATTAAAGTGTCTTATTTTTGCTTAATCTTTAGCTATTTCAAATCATGTAATAATAATCTATGTTTTTAACAAAAATGGCTAGGTCACAATGACTCGGATCCTATGACCTTCCTTTCACCACACATACACCTTAACACTGCGCCCTCGGGACTTTTTCATTATAACTTTGCACCATTTATTCCTTATATGTTCTTTAGTATTTAGCTTATTTTGCTTATTGATTTTTAGCAGCTTATTGGTAGTAGCTTATTGTCTCGTTTTTCTTTGTAAACCTCAAAAATAGTGTAGTATTTTTATAAATTTTCTCAAATTTTTAGGATTAAGTTTAGTGATTTATTTAGTGTAATTTTTAGTCTCATTTAGTTTTAAAATAGTTTTAATTAGTTTAAAAATTCAAAAAAATATTTATGTTTTAAAAAATAGTTAATACATTTTAGTTTAAGAATTTTGCATTTTGAGTTTTAAGAGTTTTATTGTCATTTTTAGTTAATTAGTTAATATTAGTTAACTTTTTATTGTTTTAAATGTCGTTAGAATTTTAAATTGCCTTTATTCCTAGATTAACATACCTTTATGTGCTTTCCCTTTGCGTTATTAGATTTAGAATTCAAAATCCAAAATATCGATTATTCAAGCACCGATACTCGAACGAAACAAGATTTCTATATGCTCTCTTTCGCTAGAAAAACGACTCGGGAACGATTTGAATCTTATCCTTTCCTAAGGGTAATTTTCTCATCAATACTTTCCAGAAATATATTTTATTAGTAATTAGCTAATTACTCTTTCACAAGAGTGATTTGCCTATTTGCTTATATTATATATATACTATATACTATGAAACTCGATCAGTCGCATGCCAAAGCGGTGGAGGTTTTTGATCCTTTATCAAGCTTATGGTAATTTATATACTATGACAGGTAGTGAGTGATAGTATATAATTTCCGTGCTTTTAATTACAATGTCTAATCGGTTGTGCCATGAATTATTTTTACTTAGTAGATGATAGTCAGGGGCGGAACTACATGGGTGTAGGGTGTGGCATGGCCTATACCCGATATTAAGTCGCAAAGTGCAAAAACAATTGATGAGGTGTAAATTTATACACTTTTTCGGGGTCATTTAACCCCCGAATTGATATAAATATCCGCATTTATTGGATTAATCATTTCTTTTTATGATTTTAGCATTTGGGAAGCATTTGGAGGAAATACACACTCTTTGGACTCAATTTAGGAAGAAACGGGACAAGATTGCAACTCTACTAGAAGACACTCAAGATTTGACATACAATTCGTGGAGACGGCATCACAAACCCTTGTGACGGCTTAGGATCATAAAGAGACGGCGTCAGAAATTTTGGCGATGACGTCTGAGTAGCCGACTTAAAGAAGCCCATAGAAGATTCTGCGGGTTGACGGCGTCGCAATTAACAAGCGACGTCATTGCGGTTATTTTCCTATATATACAAACCCTAGTTTTGTGTTTTAAGTGTGGAAAACTTCTGGAATGATTTTATACTTCATAGCAGACATTTTTAGGGTTTTATAACCCTATTGTATTCATCATTACTTTATGTTTTATTAAAGTGAAGTTCTTTTATCCCTTTAATCTTTCAATATGTCTATGTATTGTTTGATTAACTGTTCTTCGCTCTCAATTAACATGTTAGGCTAAATATAATTTATGTTTGCTTTATGATTGCATGAAACCTAGTTTTTATCTTGAATTATTTCTTCTTGTTAATGATATGCGCGTTAGGATTTAGAAAACTAGCTATAAAATATTACATTAGCATAGACGTCTAGGGAAACACGGCTAGGTTAAATGATGCTCACGCAATAGTCTTCATACTACCTTTCCATTTGGGTTGATTCCGAGTTAGATGTTTAATTATTTAAAAACTTAAATATTCCATTACGAGGGCGATGGGTAATAAAACAAGAGAGGACAACTAGGGAGTAGTACATGATTAGGTAAACACATTTGTTTAACCAATAACAGTTTTCCTCAACTTTACTTTTCTTGCAATTAGATTAGAATTACAAGTAGTTTAATTAGTTTAAAACAAACCCCCTTCAAAACCCGAGATTTTACTTGCTTTCATAAAACATAAAAATACCAAAAATAATCTTCTTTTAACCTTTAGACCTTAAGTAACCATACGATTCGAGCCTACCCAAACTATTCCACTAGAGAACGATAATAACCCCCTGAGTCTTGCATATACTACGCTTTAATGGTTAGGTACACTGCCTAGAAGGGTTGTAAACTTCGGTTTGCAATCACCCGCATATCATTTCCAAGAATCTTGCTTGATGGCGAACATGATGGATTGGTCAAGAATATGTTAGATAAAAAATAATTCATTTATGTAATATTTTTGTCTCTTTCCACTATGTCTATTTTATATGTTCGAGCAATTCTATTTGAACATATTTTTGATTAGTTTCTTTCTCATGTGCTTATTTCTTGATTTTTTGAGCACATGCCATGTTAGGATTAAAAATGTGGTGTCTATTTGGAAATTACACTAGTTTATATTTAAGTTAAAACACAAGTGTCAGAAATGTAATTAGGCCAAAGTTCCCTTGTGTTTAGCCTATAAATACTCTTCTCTAATCAACATTAAAGGGTGAAACTCAACATTGTAATTTCCATTCCTTTTTCCTTTTATTAAAACTTTGAAAATGATGAGAAGCTCTCTCCTCCCTATTATGACTTATTGTTACGTTGAGCTTCCCCGACCTCCCGAGATTGTGAATTATGATTTCTATCAAGTGGTAATATAGCTGCAAAGGCAGTTCGTGATGTTTTAGAGCTTATTTGGTTCAGCTTATTCGGCTTATTACAGCTTATTCGGTCCAGTTCTGATTAACATAGCTTATTCAGTTTAAATTTGATCATATTCAGCCTATACAGTTCTGTTGCAGTCTTTTAGCAGCCTAGTTGTGATTTTAGCTTATTGAGATATGAGTTTTGTGATTACACTTTATTTAGTTTATTTTTGATATGTTTGACTTGATCGAAATTGACTGCTTACGGTTTTATCGTAAAATTTGTTCAATTTCGGTTAGTTAGATGTATTTTCGATATTAACTGATGATTTGATCAATTTCGGAACTGGTCAAAATTTGATAAATCTGGTCAAAATTTGATAGATCTGGTAAAATTTCGACATTGACTGGTCAAATTACAATTTCGGAAGTTGAAATTCGACGTTGACTTTTAGTCAACTGGTCAAATTCGATTTTATAATCGATGTCGAATATGAAAATGGAAGAAATTAACAGATCTGCTGCTAATTGTTTTCAATCGGTCAGATTCGATATCGAAAATGTTGTGTTGAAAATGTTTTTGGTCTAGATCGAAAATGAAAAAGAAGTTACAAGGAGATACATTTATGTACAACAACATCTCTATCTTTTAGAAGCAAGAACACCATCATATTTATTTCTTCATATCTCATACTCAAAGGTCAAAGATACACTTTCGCAACTCTAATAAATCAAAGAACTTCCTCAAATCATCAAGTTGTTGATCAAGACAAAAGTTTTACATGAGGAAGATTGTAAGTTGTCAAAAAAGTATGAGTATGTTGGTCAGAAGCTTCAAAAGACAAATCAAGATGGATTCACGGTAAAGAATGATGATATGAAAAGATCTCAAAGGCAAAGACAAAAAGGAAAATGGAAAATCAAGATCAAAATCACTAGAGCATGATTGGAACAAGACCACTATTACACATCAAGACTCAAGACAAACGAGCATTAAAGATCAAAGATCAAGGTCACAAGAGAGATCTCAGTGATCACCCTTTAGGGGGAGATTGTTAGGAATTGAAAGTGATGATCATTAACACAATCAATGATAGATCTCAATGATTGCCCCTCAGGGGATGATTGTTAGGAATGAAAATGTGACAATCTTATTGAGATCGAGTCTTGTAATAAATAGAGAAATAATATTTTGTAATAGGTTAGGTGAAAGTCTCGTGACTAAAATAAAGTCACGAGACCCGGCTAAATAGATAAAGTCTAAAAGACAAGAGCTAGGAGCTCATCCTTGTATTTGGGTATAAGTACCCCATCCCCACCTCATTAGTGATGTGTGTCTTCTAATCTAATCCTTCTTATTTCCTTGAATCCTCCTCTTCCATCTTTCTCTCTCTCTAATTTCTATAATTCTCTTTCTCTCTCTAATTTCTATAAGCATACACATTACACCTAAACACACACTCTATTGCTTATTGATCCTAAAATCAAGACCTAACAAGTAATTAGGCCAAAGTTCCATTGTGTTTAGCCTATAAATACTCCCTTCTAGTCAACATTAGAGGGTGAAGCTCAACATTGTAATTTCCATTCCTTTTCCTTTTAATAAAACTTTGAAAATGATGAAACTCCTCCCTATTATGACTTATTGTTACTTTGAGCTTCCTCGATCTCTCGAGATCATGAATTATGATTTCTATCATTCCATACACTTTATTCGCAGTATTCTTTTGATTTCACTTTGTATGTTATGGCAATTCTTTTTCGAACATACTCTGATTTGCTTTTTCATGTATGGTTTTTATCTCTCTTTCTGTTTGAGTTTCCTCACCAAAAAGCTTTTGTAATGATAAATTTTCAAGAATAATGAAGATATACTATGATTTTGAATAATACTCTGTTTTGAAAAATTCAAGAGATATCATTCGTATTCTCAAAATATTTGTGAAAGAGTACCACTTTGACAACATAATTACAACTTCTTGACCGAAAATGAGATTTCACCAAAAATCACTTGATTATGTTTTCAAAGACTTGTAATGAAGAATATAGCTATAGAACGAAACTCTCTTATATTTCAACCAGATGGTCAGCAAGCCGCTACCACATTCTAATGTTTAGAAAACGGTCGAAACTAGATGCAACTTAGACCATTAGTACAACTGAATATAGAAGACCTAGTCATGAGGTGTATTAATCATTAAAAAAGTTTTCTTTTGATTTGAATCTTTTTGAAACACTTTCGAGACTTTGTGGTTTAAGAAACATGAGATGTTGAAACGATCATAGATATTCGAGCATTGTTATTGTTTTTGCATACATATCAATTCATATAATCATGATCATTCATAAGCACATTCAATGAAAAACATATCTAAAGTTTAATGAATTCTTATATGGAAATCGGATGGTCACTAAGTTTCTAACACATTCTATAAATAGAAAACGGTCGAGTCTGGATGCAACTTAGATCACTAACGAATTCTCAAGAGAAAATGATATTCTAATTAGAAAAACAAAGTTTTAACTATATTTATCATTCCACAAAATCAGTTAAAGCATTTAAGTCCAATACACTTTGAGTCCAATACTTAGCCCATGTTATTTTTTGTTAAGCCCAATATTTAGCCCAATATCATTTTCGATAGTCTTAACCGAATTCAACCAAACCTAGCCTAAAATTAACTTTTCCAATTTTCAATTGAAATTGACGTTTATGCAATCGAATTTGGTTATGGTTCAAATTAGTTGAAATTTGCTAAGTCTTAATCCTTTTTATCCGTTTATTCAACCGAAAATGATGAAACATACTTAACCGAAAATGGTGTCTATCAAATTTGAACCAACCTTTTCTACCAAAAATGAGCCAAGAACTCAAATAAGGATCAATAATCACTAAATAAGCCCTCAATAAGCACTTAACACCTTTGATTAACCTAAAAGCATCTTAATCAAAATTGATGTTCAATCGAAATTGGTTCATGCTACCGAAAATGGTCAAAACTAACTCAAGATTTAATCTAGATCCTACTAAATATACACAAACACAAGTATAATCATATATGATTAATTTAGATTTATTAATTTCTAAAAGCGTCAATTTTCGATGAACCTTAATTTGATCGAAATCAAATTCGATCGACATAGACTATAAACAAACAATTAGAATGAATGACAAAATGGTGTTGTGCTTACATTTGAATTAAGATTTCTCTTGCAATCGTAAAAAAACCGAGATTTAACTCAACCAAAAATGCTTATAGAAATCTTAATTGAAAATAGGATGTGAGTTAAAACAGATAAATAGGAAAAATGAAATTAAAAAACTATTATACCCTCTCAAATTTGGTTTGACTAAATTTGACCGAATTTGAGAGTTTCCTTCTTATGCATTTTTAGTCCCTCTAGTTTTAACTAAATTTGTATTAAGCCAAAATTTTCACAAACTCCCCCTTGGAGTGTGATCCCTTCACATGGATAGTCCAAAAATGGATTTTTGTCTTTTTTAAAGACTGGTAAATCACGAAAAAAATTATAACTCGCCCTTGAATAAACACCCATTAAGAATAAATCACTGAATTTATCAAAACTTTAGTCAAGAGACCATTGTTTTTCTTTTCTTGTTAAAGACTTTGTGATTTTTGAAGAATAATGATGTAAAACATTTATTTTGGTTTCGTGAATGGAATATTTACAAACACATGTTTTAACAGTGACAAAACATTTATCATATCAATAACTCCCCCTCAGATCATGATCCCAGTTTATGCATTCAAAGAATATTTTGAGAAAATACAAATCATGAATCTGATAAAAAAAAATGAGAAGACGTGTGATTGCTTAAATATCTTTTTGAATTTTTCTAACTTTTATTTATTTTTATATTTTTTGAAAAATTTCAAGAAAATCTTTTTGAATTTGTTTTATTATTTATTATTTTTATTTTGATATTGAAAATTTATTTACATGTTTTTATGTATGATCTTTGATATTCAAGAAGATAGTTTTGCCAGACAGTCCAACTCAGTTGGAGTCGTACATCGCATACCAATTCTGTAAACTAAGTACTCAAATCTTTCCTTAGGAAGAGCTTTGGTAAATAGATCAGCTAATTGGTATTTCGTCCTGACGAAATACAATTCAACAGTACCTCACTCAACGTGTTCTTTGATGAAATGTTAACAGAAGTTGATATGTTTGTACGCGAGTGTTATACCAGATTGCATGAGATAGCAATAGCACTCTTTAAACCGTAATACATCAAAATCTTGTTGAGTCGATATCCGTAATCCAAAAGTTGCGTTCTCATCCAAATGACTTGAGCACAACAATTGGATAAAGATACATATTCAACTTCCGCGGTCGATATCGTTGTATAATCTTGCTTTTTAGAGGACCACCTCACCAATTTTTCTCCCAGAAATTGTATGCCTCCTGATATGCTTTTGCAGTCGTCATGGCACCCTGCATGGTCTGCATTTGAATATGCAATTAGTTTGAAGCTGGAATCCTTCGGATACAATAGACCCATGTTATAAGTCTATTTTAGGTATTAAAAAATCCGCTTAACCTCTTTGAGGTGTTTGACCGTAGGTCGTGCTTGATAACGTGCACATAAAAAGGTGGCAAATGCAATGTCAGGTCTCCTAGCTATGAGATACATGAGCCCTCTGATCATGCTATGATATTTCTTTTGATGAGTTAGAGTGTCATGCAAATCATCATCTAGTTTGGCAGTAGCCATTGGTGAGCTTATAGAATCACAACCATCCAATCCATGTTTCTTTAAAAGCTTTAAGGTATATTTTGACTGACTTATGAAGATTCCACGGGGTGATTGATAAACCTGAAGTCCAAGGAAGAACTTCATTTCACCTATAATTGACATTTCAAAGTTGTTTTTCATAAGATTTGCAAAGTGTTTTGAAAAATCTGGGTTAGTTGATCCAAAAATGATGTCATCAACATATACTTGTACAAGTAATATGTCATCCCCATGGCGTATTGTGAATAAGGTCGGATCAACAATACCTCTTGTGAAGTGATTTTCAATCAGAAAAGATGACAGCTTATCATACCATGCTCGTGGAGCTTGTTTCAGACAATACAGAGCTTTCTTGAGTTTGTAGACATGATCTGGAAAGTCTGGGTCAACAAATCCATCTTCTTTCAATGGTCTATTCAGAAATGCAGTTTTGACATCCATTTGAAAGATTGTGAAGTTCTTATGAGTAGCATAAGCAATGAACATTCGTACTGCCTCAAGTCTATCCATCGGAGCAAATGATTCTTCAAAGTCCATGCCTTCTTCCTGATGGTACCCTTTTGCAACAAGTAAAGATTTGTTTTTGATCATAATGTTCTCTGCATTAGTTTTATTCTTCCATAGCCACTTAACCCCGATAATATTTCTATCAGCGAGTCTTGGAACTAACTCCCAAATGTTTAGCCTTTCGAATTGATGGAGCTCGTCTTCCATTGACTCAGTCTAGCTATGATCTTGCATTGCTTCTTTGATGTTTTTAGGCTAGGTAGTACTTACTGTTAATGCATACATATACACTTTAGCATCTGTGTTGAGTCTACTTCTTATCATAACTGGCTTTGAGGGGTCACCCGGATGAGCTTTTGTCCAAGTATGTGTTGAGAGGTGTACTTGATTGAATTTGTGCATATAAAATGAATCCTGATTTGTTAAAGATAATTCAGCTTCTTCAGTCACAAGAGGACAAAATGAAGTAATCAATGTGTTTTCGTCAAGGTCTGCAAAGTATTCTTGAATGGATTCATCAGCAACATCATTCGAGATATGAGAGGTTTGTTCTTCAGAAGAGGATACAAAGGGAGGACTTCATTATCATCAACGATGATTGATATTGTTGATGACGATGAAGGTGTGCCTTCATTATTGAGAGTTGATGGTGCAACATAATTAGTGGACACTTCTTGTGGTCTTTTCTCAAAGTATTCCTCATACATTGGACTGAACAAATCATCTAATTCTGCTTTTGACGGTGTTTGATTTGTTTCTGCTAACGAATCTTCAACGTTAAAGCAATTAGTCTCGGGTAAGCTCAGTTTGTTTAGAACTTATATCTAGGATTAACAATAACATTGAACATAGCATATGTATAGCGGAATTAACATAAGAATAGTGATATTGTAACAAGGTTTCTTCATTATCAAACACTCCAAGCCCCAATTATATTTGATCAGAATATAACGATTACAACTAATCTGTAACAGGATCAAGTTACCTTGACCTTGAGGCTACACCACCACTATAGACATCTACATCTCTAACTCTTGCACACACACACACACACACACGTTTTTCTATGTACACAAACTACATGCCTGGAACCTCCTTTAATAACATAAGGAGTCCAAGACTTACAAAGGAAGATAAACATTAGACAACTAAATCTTTTAAACATTAAGGAATATCTTCTGTTATCTTTATCTTCTTAAGGAGATCTTCCAGAATCTTCATCTTTTGATATCTTTGACCAAATCTTCCACAATTCTCCACCAGCTTGTAGAATTCTCAACTTTGCATTTAAGTCCTTATGTTTCATTCTTTTATTTCTTTTGTCTCATCAAATCTATAATTCCCAACAATCTTCCCCTATTTGATGATGACAAAACAAACAATGTTCTTGCACAAACTTCATCATAAAGCCTTTAATCAAAGCTTCCCCTGAAGTTGAGATCATGGATCTCCTTGAATGAAACAAAACTTCCCCTTAATCAGATATCCTTTGTACCATGCCACACTAAGGATCTACATGTTGCCAATTATACCTATTAACATCTTCTTCCCCTTTTTGTCATAATCTAATAGGGAACATATGAATATAAGCAACTTTGATCTTGACCACTACAAACCAATATCACACTACTAACTCAAACTTTCCAATGACTTGAATTACCCTCCATGACGCATCATAAGAATAATGAATCCAAGCAGTAGAAATCTAAACTAGCAGTAGTAATAATGACTAGCAGTAGTAAAAACCTTCACCTTGATGATGCATGTAAATGGTTAAACATTTTAACAATAAGCTTCCCCTGAAATCCATATGTTAACCATTTCGTGAATCTTCAATTCTGTAGGCTCTATGTAATGATTACTGATGAAGAAAACTAAGTATAACAAACTTGATGTTGAAGTATAACAACCCAAACTTGTGTCTTATATCTTGTACTATCCACGTGACGTCAAACTTATAAATAAATATGTGAAATATAAGTAGATCACAACCTCTTGACAAAAATCCTCATCTTCTATGAGACACATAACCAAAGTGATAGCAAATGTGCGCATTGAGCACCATAAGAGAAATTACACACCTTTGCTAGATTTTGACAAGTCTTCGTTACAACATTGTAAGCACGAACAAGTTACCTCCAAATGTTGTAAGCCATTTGAGATATGATAAAACACGTACCCAAGTAATTCCACTTCATCGTCAAATAAATCATAAACAATCTTCTTCGTAACCATTTAATCCAATAAATCTAAAAACAAGCCTTTTAAACGTTTAATAACATTTAAACCAAAACTTTAACTTCTGTGTGTGTTGTTCGATATCTTCCAAATCATGTACTGTCTGATATCTGATGAAACTAGCAGTTGAAATTATCTCTAGCAGTATTAATCAAACAATATTAATAACTTCAAGCAGTATTAATTTTCTTTAATCCCAATACTAGCAGCACTAAGTTTCAACGGCATCATTAGTAATATACAAGCAGCAAAAACTTTCTTTTGGCAGCACTAATATAATCACGAAGCAGTATTAACTCATATATTTGAACTCAAGCAGCATTAATACATCATGAATTATATCCGGTGCATGTCATAGCCCAACTTGCTTGTATGTCATTTATTCGGCCCATGTTCCATCACAATCACATACGGTGAATAGCAAAGCCCAATTCCAAACATATAACGATTTAACAGATAGTTCTTAGGTCAGACACACACCAAACCCTATCATATTTGCACTCGCCTCTTTCTTTCACCTACTCCAAACCAACGCAGTAAAAGAAAAACCTTTCCACATTCAACCTTATCTCTCCATAGCAAATCTCACTTTACAGTCACACGTATATTCATCAATCAACCTATACACAAAACCCTTTGATTTTGTTCACAATTATAACTCTATCCCACAAAGAACAAGTAACAATTTTTGGCTTCAAGATCTTCAAAAAAACAAAGATCTCAGGTAGGTTGTATCGTTTGTTTTGAGTCCAAGATCTATGATGAATTCTTTTCGTGTTTGATCTTTTAAAGGTCAACGCTTGAATGTAAAACACGAATTGAAAGAAAACTGAGATCTTGTGGTTGTGTTTTTCAGTCGCATTCGAGTTTTGAAGAATATTGAGGTTTTTGTTTGTGGAGGATGTAGGGTTAGTGTAGATTTTGATTTGTTGCTGTTGAAGGTTTTCGTTGTTGTTGTTTTGTTGATTCGAATTTAAGGATGATGGGTTAGATTGTAGTATTATTGCGATTGTGTTGTTGGTTATGTTTTTGAGTTTAATCATGACTGAGCTCACTTGATCATAACCGAGTCAAAAACCAAACAACACTAATTGTTTCTACTGCTAATAGTATTAACTAAACCTGCTAGGAGTATTAACTTTATGACCATGTCGCGAATTATAACCACAAACCAGGACGAGTGTACATTAAATCCAAAACCACCATCATCAAAATCAAATCATGCGTCCAAGACTAAAAAATTAACAACAAAAAACGATTATACATACCAAACTCTTCTTCTTGAATCTCAGCAGCAGACTTGAAACCATGTAACAGAAACCTGAAACCTTGTAAATCCTAGTTATCACGAGCCACCAGGCTCTGATACCAATTGTGGAGTCTGATAGAACTCCTTAGATCGTTTAAGCTCAGTTTGTTTAGAACTTATATCTAGGATTAACAATAACATTGAACATAACATATGTATAGTGGAATTAACATAAGAACAATGATATTGTAAAAAGGTTTCTTCGTTATTAAACACTCCAAGCCCCAATTATATTTGATCATAATATAACGATTACAACTAATCTGTAACAGGATTAAGTTACCTTGACCTTGAGGCTACACCACCACTATAGACGTCTATATCTCTTACTCTTGCACACATACACACATGTTTTTCTATGTACACAAACTACATGCTTGGAACCTCCTTTTATAACATAAGGAGTCTAAGACTTACAAAGGAAGATAAACATTAGACAACTAAATCTTTTAAACATTAGACAACTAAATCTTTTAAACATTAATGAGTATCTTCTGTTATCTTTATCTTCTTAAGGAGATCTTCTAGAATTTTCATCTTTTGATATCTTTGACCAAAACTTTCATAATTCTCCACCAGCTTGTAGAATTCTTTAATGACGATTTTGATCCTTTTGTTTCATTGTTTTGTTCTTTTGTCTCATCAAATCTATAATTCTCAACAATAAGTGGTATCAGAGCTTGTTGAGAAACTTTGAATAAGAAGAAACAATCTACACTTATCAAATCTATTTGTTTTTTTTGTGAAAACATAGAGACAGTATCTTCACCAATGATTGTTGCTGCAAAACTTCCAGTGCTCAATCCAGGTGAATTTGAGCTTTGGAATATGAGGATAGTAGGGATAAACTTGGCGGGAAAGATGATCATTACACTCGCGACTGATACGTCCAAAGAAATAGAAATATAACCAGGAGCTTCCATATACATCCACAGGCAAGTGTTTATATAAATCACCTTTTATCAAACCATGCCTATGCATGCACTGCAAGGAAAAAAATTTGATCGTAAGGTATAGTCATGGAAAAATTATACGTAATATAATTATGGAAGTGTATTATAATTAATACACGTATACTTATCGATAGTAATTATATACGTAAGCAAGTAAACACGTAGGATCACATATTGGTTGTTTTAGGGACTTAGACCTAAATATTATACCTGTTTCTCTATAACCTTCGTCAGGGATACCAATCTGTACACCCCTAAACGGGGCCTGACGAAGTCACATGTCCGGGGATTGTGTAGTCATAATATTCATCATACAATCTACAATAGACGACCTCTAAGGTACATTTAAAAATCTTACATCGTGCATTTTATAAAAAAAATTTAATTAAGTTTTACTTAGTCTTAGATAATATGTGAAAGCGAATAAAAGGTTTCAAAGTTTGACAACGATGTTAAAATAGATAATAATAATTCTTGAAAATCAATCCAATGCAAGGTAACACCATAAAGCAAGCAAAGACATCCACAACTAAGCACCTAAGAAAAACATACTAAAACGTCAACATAAAGTTAGTAAATTCATAGGTTTGAATTTAGTATTAAAAGTGGACCACAAGTTCACAATACGTACGTGATAGTTATAACAGATACAACTTCACATAAAAAGGTATTGTTGGGTTTAAAAGACTTCAATATATTCTTAGAGTTACTGCTGCTCAGTTACAACTGCTGAGTTACAACTGCTGAGTGATTACTACTGCTAGAAGGATTATGCTGATAGAGATGAGATCAATAACTTATCAGAGAAGAGATAAAGATTGATTGGAGAACAAGAATACTTACAAAGATAAGTATTAGTTATTTGTAAAGAAGATATGTATAACTTATTTGTTTAAGATATTATGTTTGCTTATAGAAAAGATCATGATAACTTAGGAAAGTATTGTAAGCCTTGTAGGACTCCTTGATGTATAAAAGGAGGTCATAGGGCATAATGTTAGATATAAATCTTTGATATTCGTAGCTTCAAGGTTTTGTAAACCCTAACACTATTAAGAGTGTTCGTTTTATATTGAGGCTGAAAGTTTGGTAAACTATTGTTATTAAACTTGTTTGTTACTGTTTCATTGCTTATTCTTCTTAGTATCATAGACTAGATTCCACATAGTCTTTGATATATTCAATCAAAGTTTCTACCATAGTTGTCTTGGATTTATTCAATACAACTAAGCCTTTTACAAGCTAAGCAAGATCTATTCAAGTGGGATCAACAAGTGGTATCAGAGCTTGTTGAGAAATTTTAAATAAGAAGAAACAATCTACACTTACCAGATCTATTTGTTTGAACATAGAGGCAGTATCTTCACCAATGGTTGCTACTGTAAAACTTCCAGTGCTCAATCCACATCTTTGATATTCGTAACTTTAAGGTTTTGTAAACCCTAACACTATTAAGAGTGTTTGTTTTATATTGAGGCTGAAAGTTTGATAAACTATTGTTATTAAACTTATTTGTTACTGTTTCATTGCTTATTCTTCTTAGTATCATAGACTAGATTCCGCATAGTCTTTGATATATTCAATCAAAGTTTCTACCATAGTAAGCCTTTTACAAGCTAAGCAAGATCTATTCAAGTGGGATCAACAAGTGGTATCAGAACTTGTTGAGAAACTTTGAAAAAGAAGAAACAATCTACACTTACCAGATCTATTTGTTTGAACATGGAGGCAGTATCTTCACCAATGGTTGCTGCTGCAAAACTTCCAGTGCTCAATCCAGGTGAATTTGAGCTTTGGAAAATAAGGATAGAACAGTACTTCCTAATGACAGATTATGCTCTTTGGGAAGTAATAATAAATGGTGACTCACCTCCACCAAAGAGAACTGTTGACGGTGTTAAGAAAACATATCCTCCTACAACTGTAGAAGAGAAGTTTGCAAAGAAGAATGAGTTAAAGGCAAGAGGTACATTGTTGATGGCTCTTCCAAATGAACATCAACTAAAGTTTAACACCTATAGATGTGCCAAGTCTTTGATGGAAGCTATAGAGAAAAGGTTTGGAGGTAATAAGGAGTCAAACAAAACTCAGAAAACACTTCTAAAGCAACAGTATGGGAATTTCAATGGATCAAGCTCAGAAGGACTTGATCAAACCTATGATAGGCTTCAAAAGCTTATCAGTAAGCTAGAGATTCTGGGTGAAACTATTTCTCAAGAAGATATGAATCTGAAGTTTTTAAGAAGTCTCCCATCAGAATGGAAGACTCATACCTTGATCTGGAGGAACAAACCTAATTTAGAAACTTTGAGCATGGATGACCTATACAACAATTTAAAGATTTATGAAACTGAAGTTAAAGGGTCATCAAGCTCAAGCCAAAACTCACAAAATGTGGCTTTTGTGTATTCCAACAGCTCTGGCAGTACTAATCAAGCGCATGTTTCTAACTCTGCCAATACTGATAGTATGAGTGATGCTGTGATCTATTCTTTCTTTGCAAACCAATCCAACAGTCCACAATTAGATAATGAGGACTTACAACAAATTGATGTTGATGACTTAGAAGAGATGGATCTAAAATGGCAGATGGCTATCCAGACCATGAGAGCTAGAAGATTCCTAAATAAGACTAGAAGGAATATTAGTGCCAATGGTTCTGAGACCATTGGGTTTAACAAATCAAAGGTGGAATGCTATAACTATCATAAAAGGGGCCATTTTGCAAGGGAGTGCAGGGCTCCAAAGGAAAACAGGAATAGAGAACCTGTAAGAAGGAATGTGACAGTGGAAACAACAGAGTTAAAAGCTTTGGTGGCTCAAGATAGATTAGGGTATGACTGGAGTGACTAGGCTAAAGAAGGATCTACAAACTTTGCATTTATGGCCTATACTTCTTCAAGTTCTTCAAGCTTAGATTCTAAAGTATCTACTTGTTCTAAATCATGTTTAAAATCTTATAAAACTCTTAAAGAACATTATGATAATCTTACAAAAGATTTTAATAAGTCTCAATTAAATGTAGGAGCTTATAAAGCAGGTTTAGAATCTATAGAGGCTAGACTAGATATGTATAAAAAGAATGAGGCTGTTTTTGAAGAGGACATAAAGATTTTAAAACTTGATGTTATGTTGAGAGATAATGCTCTAACAGAGCTTAGAAAGAAATTTAAAAAAGCTGAAAAAGAAAGAGATGATTTAAAATATACATTAGAAAAGTTTAAAAATTCATCTAAGAATCTAAGCAAACTGTTAGAGATTCAAGTAAGTGATAAGTTCAAGACTGGTGTAGGGTATGATAGTAAAGTGGTTGATAGTCAAGTATTTGATAGTCAGGTGAATGATAAGTACAAAATAGGTGAAGGGTATCATGCAGATCTACCTCTCTATATTGGAAACTTTATGCCTCCTAAACCTAATTTGGTACTTGCTGATGAGGAAGAATATATTTTTAGTGAGTCAATAACTAGTATTCCTGTAGTTGCAACTAGTAAAGTTAAGACTAGTGAGTCAAAACCTAAGTCTGTTAGTGAACCACTTATTAAAGACTGGATATCTGACAGTGAGGATGAGAATGATACTGAGTTTAAGTCTAAACAGAGAAAACCTAGTTTTTCTAAAGTAGAATTTGTTAAATCTAATGAGCATGTGAAAATACCTAGGGAGTATGTTGAGAAGGTAGAGAATAATAAGCAAGCTAAATACCCTAGGAAAAACAGTCAAATCCTAGAGGTAACAAGAGAGACTGGAATAATTTGATGACTCAAAAATTAGGAAGTAATTTTGAGTTTAAAAAATAAAGCTTGCTATGTATGTGACAGTTTTAACCATTTGATCAAAGATTGTGATTTCTATGAAAATAAAATGGCAGAAAAACCTGTATGGGACAATGCTAGAAGGGTGGATCACCAAAATTCTCAAAGATTGACTCACCCTCATTTAAAAAAAAATTGTTCCAATAGCAGTCTTAATGAAATCTAGCCTTAAAACACTTAATATTGCTAGGCAAAACTCTTCAAGAGCAGCAGTATCAGTTAATACTGCCAAACCAATTAACACTGCTTACCCAAGACCAACAGTGAACTGTACAAGGCCAGTATCAAATGTTTTTAATAGAGCACATTCACATGTTAGAAGGCCATTTAACAAGTTTATAAAAATAAGAACAATAATCTTAATGAAAAAGTTAATACATGTGTTGCTTGTCAGAAAGGAAAGCAACATAAAGCCTCTTGTAAGACCAAAACTATGAGCTCAATCAGCCAACCTTTACAGATGTTGCACATGGATTTATTTGGTCTAACTTTTGTAAAGAGTATAATAAAAAAGATGTACTGCCTAGTTGTCACAGATGACTTTACTAGATTTAGTTAGGTTTTTTTAGCAACTAAGGATGAGACCAGTGGAATCCTTAAGGATTTAATAATAGGAATAGAAAATCAAATAAATCACAAAGTCAAAATAATCAGATGTGACAATGGAACTGAATTTAAGAATAAGGAAATGAATCAGTTCTGTGAGATGAAAGGGATTAAGAGAGAATTTAGTATTGCTAGGACTCTACAACAAAATAGAGTAGCTAAAAGGAAAAACAAAGCACTGATAGAGGCTACTAGGACTATGCTAGTTGATTCAAAGTTACCTACTACCTTTTACGTTGAAGCAGTTAATACTGCTTGTTATATACAAAATAGGGTATTAGTAATTAAGCCTCACAACAAGACCCCTTATGAAATTTTTCTAGGTAGAAAACTTGCCTTAAGCTTCATGAGACTATTTGGGTGTCCTATTACTATTCTTAATACCTTAGATCACCTAGGTAAATTTGATGGGAAGGCTGATGAGGGATTCTTTTGTTAGATACTCTGTGAATAGCAAGGCATTTAGAGTATTTAACAGTAGAACCAGAACAGTAGAGGAGACCTTGCACATTACTTTTCTTGAAAATAAATCTAATGTTGCAGGGAGTGGACCAGAATGGCTTTTTGATATTGATACACTAACAAAATTTATGATTTATGAGCCAGTTGTTGCAGAGAATCAATCTAATAGTATTGCAGGTACAAAAGCATGTGAAAATGCAGGTAAAGCTAGAGTAGAGACAGTACCTGGCAAAAATTACAAACTGCTACCATTTTTTACTCAAGATCCACCATTCTCTTCTAGTTTAAAAGATTCTCCTAATGCTAAATTCAAACCATCAAGGGAGGAGGAAAAGAAGAATGTTAAACATCTAGAGGATAAAGATAATGAGGTGCCAAATATAAAGGAGCCAACAGTTAATCAAGAGCATGATGAAAGTGTTAACAGTACTAACAATATTAACACTGTTAGATCAACTATTAATACTGCTAGCATTGAAGATAATGCTGTTGATGAGAATATAGTCTATGGATGTGCTGATGATCCTAATATGCCTAATTTGGAAGAGATTGTCTATTCAAAAGATGATGAAGGTGTTGGTACAGAGCCTGACATGAATAATTTAGATACATTCATGCTTGCCAGTCCTATTCCAACTACCAGAATTCACAAGGATCATCCATTTAAACAAATTTTTAGAGATTTACATTCAGCACCTCAAACCAGAAGGATGACAAAGAGTGTGACTGAACATGGTATGTTTAGTTCAGTTCAACAGAGGATCAACCACAAAGATTTTCAAAATTGTCTGTTTGCATGTTTCTTATCATAAGCAGAGCCCAAAAAGGTAATCTAAGCATTAAAAGATCTAAGATGGATAGAATCTATGCAAGAAGAGCTTCTTCAGTTCAAGTTACAACAGGTTTGGACCTTGGTGGATTTACCATATGGCAAAAGAGCCATTGGTACTAAATGGGTGTACAAGAACAAGAAAGATGAAAGAGTCATTGTAATCAAGAACAAGGCTAGGTTGGTTGCACAGGGTTACACTCAAGAAGAAGGAATAGATTATGACAAGGTTTTTGCTCCAGTTGCTAGGATTGAAGCAATTAAGCTGTTCTTAGCCTATGCCTCATTCAAAGACTTTTTTGTGTACCAGATGGATGTGAGGGTGCATTTCTGTATGGCAAGATTGAAGATGAAGTTTACGACTGTCAACCTCCAGGTTTTGAAGATCCAGAGTTCCTTGACAGAGTTTATAA